>JAIPRL010001564.1:0-42247 GCA_025469235.1 Pemphigus obesinymphae | reverse complement strand
ATTATTTTCGAAATTACGACGAAATTAAATTCTCGATTTTACGAAATCGTATTTTTCGTAATTTTTTGGTAGTTTTTGCTTACGCATTAAAAAACTATTATGAAAATCGAAAAATGACCTCTCAAAATACCAACTAGATGCAATTTGCTACCGGAAACAGGGTATGAGTGTAAAGATCGAAGCACTCCTTCTGGTAGTAAATTTGTTAACAGAGAAAAAAAAAAAATAATAAACATCATTGTAAAACCACTAGCTCCCTCGCTACGCTCAGAATCTAAAAAAGAGAAAAAAGGGAGACGTAATAGAGAGTAATATTTGGTGGATGGGTGAAACTAACGAGGATGCTGGAGAGTGAGTTAAGTAGAAATGGTAAACTAGGGTGGCCGAACCCGACTAAGGTTGAGAGACAAGGAGAAGTAGAAGATGTAGATTAGTTTTTACTTATACTTAAGTCGAACTTAGCATTGATAATTATATTTAGAGTCTACTAGTATATGCATTTGAATTAATACCATTGATATTATGTACATATTTTATCTATTGTCATAAAACATCATGTATTTAATTATAATTTTTTTTAGTAAGTTAATTTTTATTTTAATATATTAAAAAAACCAATTCCTATTTAAAAACATATCACAAATAATAGAGAAAATGTAGTATATAGTCTAAAAATATTATTATATAATTTATTAATATGTATAAGGAACAAAGAATTTGTCTTCACCAATACTGCAATTAAGGCATAATAAAATTTAATTTATATTTAAAAGAAATTGTATTAAATATTGTTAATTTTAAGAGATGTTTGATTTTTAAAGAGCTTTTTAAAAAGGTAATTTTAAAGGAATGATTAGTAAGTAGAAATCTAACAATATTGAAACATGTTTAACTGCATTTTAATAATTTGTTATATATATGTAGTTCCGTTGGTTTACTACATGTATTATACAATTATAAATTTATACAATTCTATTGAAAATACCACTTTCGGAATTTTCATTTTTATCTACTTAAAAATATCGTATAGAAAGATACAATAAAATACAATATATAAATAACTTATAATGAATTGTTAATAAATCTATTTTTTTCTCATTCTTTTAACCTATAAGTTTAGAAAAATATATAAAAAAATTGTACATGCGTAAGGCCTAAAATGTTTTAAATATACTTTATTTTTCAATTCATCTTTCTAAGATGTTTGATAAAAACGAGAAACACTAATGCGGGTGTTATTCATTGAAAATTTGTAGCCACAACGTCCTCATAAGGAAAGTTTTTAGTTAAGTCAAGGGTATAAATATATTACACACTTAACACACGCATATTTCGGTAAATATAATTGTACATAAACTTTCGGGTTCTCTGGTTTCCAAATAGTCTTAATACGTGTTATTATGATAAATTGTCAGAAACTAATTGTTTTCTAAATTTACTAAAGTTATAGATTTCACACATCTAATAAGAAAACTACTACAACTTTGAAAATCATTTTTGTTTTAGCAAAACGTTATTATAGTTAGTATTATTACAAGTATAGTAGGTATTAACGATTATTTGTTCGAAATGGGAAATTAAATATTAAAATTATTACGATATTATGTATTTGTAATACGATCGTACATATATTTTTATACATTTTGGCAGGGCATATATAATAAATAGCCATCGAAAATACATGCATTTAGACAATAATAATAATAATAATAATATATGTTGTCGACTATTATAATATATTATCATGTTACACGGAATTCAATTGAGAATGATCGATGTTTTTTTTTTATTATTCGTCATCGGTAATACGTTTATCGCCAACGCTGACAACTAACTTTCGAGGTACAATTTATCGAACAATATTATGTATTACACAGGACATTAAACTATATTCGCTCAAAGTGTGTATGAGTACTGTAAAAATGTATTGTATAATGTTTACGACATTCGTCATTGTTCTCACGACGTATTTAGTATTAATTTCCATCATACATTGCTCACACACGCCAGGCACGTATTCCGGATTAAGTCGGGGTAGGGAAATTATTGAATGGAATAATTTACAGATATTTATTATTCTTTTTTTTATTTTAAAAAAATATATTAAAAGAAAGTTCCAAACATATTTTATTCGATTTATTTTGATTTTCAATTTTTCATAACATAATAGTATATTAATATAGTAACAGTATATTTTGAAACAAAGATGTATCCCGAAAATGAATAGAAAAGATTGTAATTGTCATATACAATAGATATTTAACGACAGATTTTTAAGATTGATAGCAGATTTAAAATCATTTAACATTTTTAATAATTATTAAATATATAATAAAAAAAAATTAAGGAGAGTCGCGTTTTTGTAATGGCTTCTGACACATCGATAATAAAATATATATATTTACCTACCTACCTATATTTGATTTAAGCATAATTTTAAGTTGTATAAAAAAATTCAGATAAAAAGTATTATAGGCGTAAACAAAGGTCATATTTCTTTTTAAAATTTAGCAGGAAACGATGAATGTCCAAAGAAGTCACGGTTATGATAATTAACAATAACACACGTTTGAATAACAAATATAAATTAATAACATGCAGACACACATATATAGACTATTATAGGTTAGGATATCATTTGATGGTAATATTTACTAAAAAACAAATACAATTTCATCCATGATGATAAAAAGAAATACATTTTAGAAAATTGATTACGTGTATCTAAGTATAAAATATTTCTTACATAATAATATTCATCATTAAAATTTTTGGAGGAGCGTTTGAAACTTTGAACCATCAAAATCTCTTCTTTGTAGGCACACCACAAACTCACAAATATATTCATACTTAAATATATATATACTAATTTATAGAATATAATGAGTGGGAAATGTAAAGGAAAAACAAACCTTGCTGTGCACGTAAGGCCGTGAGAAAGATACTAAAGAGCGAATGAGAGAAAGATAGGAAAATAAAATAAGTTCAGAGAGGCGAAAGTGGTTTTATAATTAAAAGTATGCGTAAGCTGGTAACCTTTAATGTGCTCGAATAATTTTTCTCGAGTGAAATCCCATATCGCGCGTCGTTCTCTCTTTTCGCGTCCCTCCTAAGTATTTTATTCGTTTCATAATGGCGGTGGACTTTTTTTTGTTCTCATTCCCCCTCCGTGGTCGGAAAAAAAATGAAAAATAATAATTAGTTAAAAAAAAAAAATAGACGGTTTTCTTCCCTCGTTTTTTTTTTTTTTTTTATGCGAACGGTGTGTAGTGGATAATAAGAACACGATGTTCCGCGAAAAAAGTTATTCTATGAAAACATCAGATTCGGTCGAATTACTTATTCGTCTGTTTTAATTTTCCGTAGGGCACACCAAAACGTGACTTTTATTCATAATAAAATCACCTCAAACGATTATTTCCTTTTCTCGTCCCTGGGGTCGGCAAACACAGTATTCACGATGATATCGACAGGAACGACGACCGGATACTCTGTATTCATTGTTTTCCCGGTTTATTCTAATCAATTTAATCGACGAGATAAATAATTTCCCCAAAGGCCGATGTGGTGCCGTAAAGGGATATCGGAAACGCGTTAACGTCGTTCAGTTATAAAAATATCAAACGTTCATCATCTATCCTGTTACCATGGGCAATGGCAAAAATAAATAATTTTAATAGTTATTCAACATACAACGTATTTAACGTAACGCACAAATTATTTTACGGTCTCGTGTATTTTATTATCTAGTATTCTTCTTGTTCCACAATGAACGTAACAATACGAAAACTATACGATGGAGTATAATAAAACGAACGAATTATGATTCAGATGTTTTTGCTGTCATACGAGTCATATTCTAGAATATATAGATGATAAACCTTATTAGTAAATTGGTATTTAAAATAATAATTTCTAGTCATTTAAAAATATAATACTGATCCTTAGTTAAGTCAACTGTAGAATAATTTCCTCCCAATCATCAGAAATCCTAAATGAAATAATTTTAGTGGATAAATTTTAGAATATTCAACATTTTTAGAGTGTTAGATTACGATTATGGTATAGTAGATTCTCTGTATCATTAGTTCATTATGAAGGTTTGATGTTATTACTTATAACCGAGTACAGTTTACAATGATTATAGCTTAACGAAAATTATATAACAATAAAGTTTGTATGCGTATATATACTGATAAGTAACAGGAAAGTGGAAAAATGGAAAATTCTATCATATTCATTTCCATCAAACTGATACCTTATTGTTGAAATAACATATAGGTAATGTAATTAAACATCTGAAACTGAAATATAAATTTTGTTTTTAGAAATGGTATAAGACTTTTTGTATTTAAATCAGTTTCACGGTCTCGCTATCGTTATCAATAATCTGTAAATTATTTTAAATACCAATCACAAATATTCCAGTTTAAAATTGTTGGTATTTCACTATAGAAAAAATATACAATTTTACAACTATTAGCTTACCCAATAACTATTTTGTACACGTGTTTTTGATTGGTGTTAGTAATTCAAACGTTAAGACTAGAGAGCCATTAAGAACTGTCGTTAAGTCAAAAAACCGACAAAAAAATAACTGAAGTTCAACAAATACGAGCACAATGGCCGTCGATTAATATTGAAAATGATAAATAAAAACGTTGGGAATAATGAAAAATAAAACCATACAGAGCATTTTAGAATAAATCCTGTATTTGTTGTTAAGAAAAATAACACCACAAACCAGTAAAATAATTACAATTTGAGTTTGAACACTATTATTTCCAAATTAAAGGAAATAATATTTTCGCGTGAACATCATAGTTATTTTATAAAATATTTTCAGGCACAAGTCAAAGGTTATTAAAAAAAAAATCTAAAACTATTCAAATTCCATAATATTTCTTTGAGAGATATAATTAAAATAATGTCATAATGTCGACTAGATAATTTTTCTGTTTTAGATTTGGTAATAATTGTTTACACTATTAATTTGACTAAAACACTATAATTTAAGTTCTGAGGAGCGTGATGTTACCAATAGGAAATTGCTGTCTCCGCGTCTATATATAAGTAGCAATATGGATAATTATATAGACGCGAAGATAGTAATTTTCCATTAAGGTGAGATAAATTAATACGATAACGATAACAAATTGCTAGCATTAAAATTACTGCGGTGATTGAAAGGAAAAACAAGTAAACATTTATATGGACTGAAATTTTATACATAAACAATATATTAGAAAAAGGGTTATAATAATAAAGTAGTAAATACATTTCGACTCGTCCTTTCTATGATATATTATGTGATAATCACTCCTAATTAAAATGTCAGAATATTAAAATCAGATTATTCATTGATTAAACCGTAATATAGGAGATTTATAATACTCCATTTTGCTTATCACATTTTGATTGAATGTTTCGATTAGCAGAATGAACATGGGGTAGTACATTTAGCTATCTAGTATGTTATATGTTATAAAAATATATTTTATTTTATTTTATTCTGTATTTCTGTAGTGTGTTCGCTCCGTTGGGTCGAGGTATTCAAATTTGATAATATTTAAATAATTAATCGTATACTGTCAATAGCAAACATTCCGAATAGTATTATTATTATGATAGTTTAATTTAACATCGACGTATACAATGATGACCATCAATTAACACACAGTATAGTGTTGTTTCATAGTGTACAAATCTTGTACAGAAATTATTAATCGTGCCAGATTGAGCCAACCTATCAATATGATAATATAATATTTTAATCCGATGAAAACGGACTGCACTCGAATCGAAAATTCATAAATTACACTTCGCCACAACGGTGTAGGTACATATAATACATAAACAACGGTAGACAGAGAAAACCGGGATTATATACCTACATCGGACCGTTTATATATTATATTCGTTTAATGTTATTAATCAAACATTTCGGAAACCGTTAAAAAATAATAATCCTTAAACTTATTTTAAATTAACCGAGTTTATATGCGGTCACGATTATCTTGATTAATGTTCACCGCTGAACTTCCAACGCTACAACTACCTATATAATATATATTAATGTGCCTCATTTACGGAGTTATTAGCTATTATTTGATACTGTATTATATTTATCCGTCACCGCTTCCATTTGTATTCATCATTATTGTAAACTAAACGCAGTACCAGACGAAATAATACATATTAAGGAGTTTTAATCTGGGCTCTTCTTTTATGAAAACACGATCGATTTTGATATATAATCGTGTTTATTTGTGTCTGAAAAAAATCCTACCAGTAATTTGACATATTAATCCTATCCAGCTAGATGAAAATATTAGTAAAAATGTGTTTATTGGTGATATGAATGAACATGGAAAAAAAAAAACGTTTTCTGAAATACCAAAATTAAGTTCGGTTGATCCGTCCATAAATCTTTCGGCAACGTAATAAATATTAATAATTTCATAACGTTTTCGATTATTATAATAATATATACCCCGCCGCACTGGTGGGAATATGACCTCTTATATATACTTCGTAATAACCGAGTAAAGTAAAACTGTAACCGAAAACTTCTGCAGGTAATTCAAGTATTATTAAAACTGTAACTTTATATAATTCGGCGACGGGGTAGGCGAAATAGGTGACGGGGATGTGCGATGTATATACTCACGTATTTCGTTGAAGTAGAAAGGAAATTCCCCGGGCACAGAACAGTTGAGACGCGACTTCAGGTAGGAAGTCCATCGGTTTTTGAGCTGTTGTGGTCCACCACGATCGTTTTTGCACACTCTTGCCACCCGAGAGAATACATTCTGAAAACATGGAACAAATGAAAATATAATTCATAATTATATCTTATGAGTATTACATATCATATTTCTACTTTTGAAATACTGGAAATCCAAAATATCCACCGTACCTACTCCAAATATTGTCTATTTTAGAAACACATTTGAAAATTGTAATATAATATATACCTATGTTTTTTTTTGTCATTTAATGATTGAAATACATGTACCTACTTCTCAACAACATTATATCTAATTTGGAAATATTAAATTTGAATCAATAAAATAAAAATAAAGTTTAATTATCCGGTCTAATTGTTGTCATATCGACAAACCTTCTTGTTAACTCAATATTTAGATATAACTAAGACGAATAAACAATTTTTACTTTAATTTTAGATCGTGAGCGGAACGAAGGAGCTATAATGGCTTTACAATGTTGCTTATTTGTATTTTTCCCGTTAACAAATTTTCGACCAGAAAACGTATACCAGCCGTTACATGCTTACCCATTTACAAGTAGAAAATTACATTTAATTTGTTACTTAAATTGATAATTTTACAAATTTCTCAATCCTATTTTAATGGGTAAGGAAGAATTACAAAAAATAGTAAAAATTAGATTTCGTCAAATTTGAGATATGTTATTTCTTCTTCGTAATTTCGAAAATAGTAATTTTAAAATCTTAAATCTTACAATGAATATGTAATTTAGTAGTTAATAGTTACTACTATATTAACGGTGATTAAATACTCAATTTTTTGAATTATTTAAAGTGAGTTTAGCGGGGGGTTTTTTTTATAAATATTGGGTTAGGTATTTATTTTTTCCCCCAATAATCGTTTCCTTTCGAATGAAATGAATTCTTTATTTAATAAATCGACTTGCGTCTATTTATAATATAAAACTATATTAATTATATTTAATGGGAAAAGAGATGCCAGATTTTTTAAGGGACATGTAGCGGCATATAGGACTATTTGAACCATAGTTAGTTGTGGATGTAGGGCTGTAAAAAGGAACAGGACAGCGAGAAAGTCAAGAAAGGGCTTTCCTTAAAAGACATCAGAGAAATAAGATAAGGAGATTCTATATGCACAGACAAAATTGTATAAATGACTTTCACTAAACAATGAATCCAAACTATTTTTCTGGAGAACAGGTAATCATGAGGAAGATACTTAATTTTGAATGTACGGCTGACAAAGTGTAGAAGTTTTCATTGTACTCGTTCGAGCATAATTGAGTTATTTGAAATATTAGAATCTCATATTATAGTGCCATATTTAAGGATTTTAAGTCAACTTAAATTCAACCGAAACACGTTTAATAAAACCTAGGGTCTAAAGTGCTCTACAATAGATATTCCCAATGTGTAAGTTAAAATTTTTTATTGTTTATAAAGGTAATATTCTACTAGAAGTACCCTGTATGATAAGCGAAGTACTTCCGTTTCCATTTGACTGGTTATGTTTTCATAGTATATTATATACATTTTCCCAATAGAATAAGTTAAAATAACAGGTAATATAAATGAAACATATTACTCCGAACTTATGAAATCGGCTTTAGTAGCGACCATTGTAGGCCTTTTTTTTTATGTCAGATTCTCGTTTCACGGACGTGTTAACACCCAACTGAATGTTTCATTGTCGTTTGTTCAGAATATGCGTATAAATTATGTATCGATATAATATATTACGGTGTCGTCCGTTATCTGAATAGTTTAAATACGAAAAATTTTGACCGTTTTATCATCAATTCTGTAGCTTAATAGTAGTATCAGGACTGAATTTTTGATACGGGAACGTCGGTTCGAATCACACTCCGCCTATCAGATTCTTGGGCGACTTATTTTTATTCGATATCCGAAATCGTAATATATTTTCTTATCATTGTACTAACTTTTATTATTTAATATTTCTTATCATTTTTTTCATTTGTTTGAATCAAATTTTATACCTACTAATATTATTAAAAAAAATTATGCATTATAGATATAATATCCTGTGACGAATCCGTATTTATGTCGAACCCACTGATTCACAGAGTAGATACTTTAACTATAGTTTTTATATCTTATAGTAATGAATTTAAAATCGTAATACATCCATAGTATTTTTCACAATTTGAATTAAATTTATATTTTTTATATTTATATACATATAGGTGAAATTTTACAATGGGTATAACGATGTTTAATTGGACTTTCAAACATATCGACCAATGGTTATAAAAAACGAAAAGTGACTTTTTATAGTAAGTACCTACTGTATTTTATTATACATTTGTATTTATATCCATAGTATATTTAACGGTAAATGTATTTAAAATTGTAAGACTGTTGTGATATTTTTTTAGAATTTTTATTGAATTTATAGTGATGTGTGATGTTATGTAAAACCTATTACACTTAGGCGAGAACTCAGCGAAGCGACGTTCGAATTCTTATGAATATCCAATAATAGTAAGTTTGATCGATTTTCCGAATACTTAGGTTATTTATCAACCTGTTCATCTAAAACACTATTTGAGGTGAACAATTATCCTCTAGAATGTGAACGCCAGTTTCCGTGGTAGGCTGAATATTTAAAATTTATTAATTAACAATATCATTTTCGATAAAATACATAAATTTAGGAACACAAATTGCACTCAAAAGTGATTCTAGTAATGATGTGTTGTACTAAAAAAAAGTTACAATTATTAAAAAGTGATACACTCAAACCTAGTTACAAATACAAGGTTTCCGAATTAAACGGTGTTGAACTTACAAGTAGTTTTTCTTAAAAGAAGTTGCACCTGGTAGGATAATATAATCTACTAATGATATTTTAGCTAATCTTTAATCGACTTTACAATTATATAATACCTAAAATCATTATTTTTAAAGAAAATATCAATATATTCCACGAAATTATATTGGTCATTTTTTTTTAATGAATATATATTATATTTAATGTTATTCTTGAAAGTTAAAAGTAAATATCAAATTATATTAACCTATAGGACTTACAGTAGGTAAGTACTTTAATAATTTATATAATCTTAAGTACCTATCTATTTTATACCATAGAGTAGATTAAAATATACACCACACTTCGTAGTCGTTTTATATCTCAAAATTAATATTATTTTGTTAACATTACACTAAAATTATTTATCTTTTGAAATTATAAAAATCTAAATATTATTATAAACACCTTCTTTGCTGCGTCTCATGATATTATCCTTAAGAAGAAATGAAATTGGTGTTCTTTGGGAGATAAAAATAAAAACCACGTATGACAAAGAACAAAAAAAAAAGTTACGATTTATTACGTTCTGTTATACACTTTATTACGAAGTCAAATTAATGAGCGGTAAGCTCTAGGGAGACCGTATCTTTCCACTCCCTCGTTGGTAGCCATTTTGTCATTAAAATGGTGAAAAAAATGGAAGTGGACATGATTATATATATATATATATATAAAAAGGTAGACTAAATCTGTACATCCTCATATATTGTAATAGGAAAATAGTGTATTTTTTTTATTTATTTATTTATTTTTTTTTGTAAAGTAATATATGTTTAATAAAATTAAAATAAATTTACATCAGTATAAAGACGTATGTAAATGTAAAAAAAAAATGTTAGGGAGAGATAACCGGAGGAATGTACGAAGAATATGTTATAATTATAAAAATACGTAGAAATGTGAATAATTCTATATTGAAAAAAAATCGATGTGTAAGATACATGAAATGTATACGAGTGAAAAATAATAAATATCCTTTCGAAAGTATACGTAAAAAACATATAAACAACGTCCTTGAACTATATACTATAGGTAAATTATTGTAATGTATGCATTATACCATAATAGAAATATAAAAATATTGTATTATATTTTTTTTTTATGCAGTGTATAATAATATGATAAATGATTACACAGCATTTTATTTAACAAACCGTATCGTTAACATATAATATATATATATATATATACACACACGAAGGATTATAAACTGGAAGATATATACACTTAAGACAGAAAATATAATTCCAAGAATTTCCATTTTAAAGCCATTAGTCTTGTACGACTTAACACGTTTTCTAAAAGCGATCATAATGCATTCGCGTCTAAAACGCTAATCTGTTTCATGACACAATGTTTACCTAAGAATATTATAGAGAATAAGATCGTTTTCGAATACTAATAACGCCCGTGTATACATAATAAATTATAATAAACAGGGTATATGCCAATCATTTAGAATTCGACAATTATGTAAATTTTCCGAATATGCCTACACAGAGAAAATCGTGTTTTTCAAACTTCCAATGTGTTTAATTAAATATCGTAAAATTATATTCAGCATGTGTTCTAAATATATGTTTTAAGGTCATTTTAACATTTAAAATCGAAGTGATGATCCATAAATCTATATTAACATGTCTTTAAAATATTCTGAATTATATTATAAAACTGAAATATACACATTGAACAAATAATAGAATTAAACAATTTAAAGTTTTTATTGTGAAATTCTCAACTTGGAATACGCATAGCTGGGAATCTAAAAAAATAAAAAACTTTCAATATATTACTATCGTAGTGGCAAGTGTAATAACTATATTAAATTAATTGTCAGAAAAATTAGAAGTTGTCTTTTTTGGTAAGCAGTAATCATATTTAATTATAATAAGTTTTGAAATACTAAAATATGTATTTATTACATAAAAATTATAAAAACATACGAAGAATATTATAATTACCTACCAATATTTTGTTTCTTCTTCTCCTTCTCTCTCTACTATATGGGGTTAGTAATCTTAGTTGTCAACTTAATCAGGACCTTCTTTACTAACATTAGTCCATTTATTATTTATTATTTTACATTTTTCAAACTTTTGTTTCCCAAATCTTCCAGCATTTTCAATCTTTACCTAAATCATCTCAATACTTGCTCTAAAAATATATCTACTAACGAGAGACGTCTATATCCCTATGTGCATGTAGTGATATTAACGTTTATTTATTTTTGCGTATTTAATTTAGTACAGAAAGAATTAATTTAAATTAATATTTTATAATAAAATTAAACTACCTACTATATAAGAGTATTATTATTATTATTTATAATTATATAACTGTTTTATATTTAATAGTATACAAATTGATTAATTTATAAATGCACGTAAATTATCACAGTTTACCTAATAGAGAATATTGGTTTCACAACTTGAACATTGCTTACGAATACATTTAAATACTTTATATTTTTGATAGACTTATATCTGATTAGGTATCTCAATCGGTAACGCGTCGATTCTTTGAATTCTAGGTATATGGTACGTGAGTATAATTCGAAACTGGTAAAAACTGCAAAAAATTTGTGAGATACCCACTTCTGCGGGCGATATAATAGTTGGTGGTTGTCTCCCCGATTGTTTCCTTTAATCTTTCATTTCGTGCGCTATATACGATTTCTATGAACCAAAAATGTAAAAAACTGCCTATGGAAGTTACAATGTGATGAATCATAGAACACTAATTTGCAATTCCACATACAATAACTTCACAGGTGCCTTTAACATTTTAGAGATGTACATAGACACTAAATTGTAACTTCACATATTTCAATATAACAACTATTTGATATCTATGAGATTAATATTTGCACACAGGGATATTACCTCTTATATACTCATTTTTTATTTTTTATTCACTACCTAGTCAGTCTATTCGTTCATATTAGCACTGTCATTTATGCAACACATAACCTCTATTCTATATTCTTATATATTTCCCAACAGCTTATCCATGCATTATCGCAGGCATCACCACTATCATACCAAATGTACTTTTTAGATTGATTAAGATCTTTCATTATACACAATTCCTGAAATTTCTCAGAATTCATTCATTCATTCACACTTAATGCTATATTTCATTCTTCCATATCTTCACCAAAGCAACATCCCTTCTGTAAAACAGACCATATACATACTTGAAATTATTGACCTTAAACACTTCAACACCATTTAGTCGCATAACATGATTTTCCTTATATCCTCCGTGTTCCTTATCTCGAAAATCGAACTCTGTATAATTTTATTTTATTCTTAATTCTTTACCTTCAATTATCTCCACTCTTTAAGTCTATTGTTAATTTACTGAAGTAATATATTATTTTCAAACAGAATAGATTATGATACTACAGAATATGACAGAATGGAAACAGATGAAAATTTAGATATGCAGTATAGGCCACCGCCGTGAATCAGTCGGCCATGACACCTGAGGGAACAAACAGTAAGGGCAATAAACGGTAAAATTAAAAAATTATTATATTTATGTTTATATTAGCACATATATTAGCTATTTAAAATTAAAATTACAAATTTCTATACTACATTAGGTAACGAATTGATTATTATTATGCTACTCAGTACTTTCATAAATATAAATATAAAAATTATTTAATTAGACCGTATATTTATTCTCTTCTGTTCTCAAATGAATGAAATACACAAATATTAAGCATAACATGAATAATAATAATACATTTAAAATATTTATAATAGGTTATTACAAATCAATATCTAACTCATAAAGAAGCCTCCTGAAAAATTATGTAGTGGTAAATTTCCAAAATGTTTTAGTAATAAGTTAATTAATTTTATTACAAAAAATTCATGTTACTTATATAAACCGGTTGTTTGAAACCAATGAACAAAGAAATTATTTTTAATTGTATGTTATGTTTTTTTTTTTTTTTTTTAATTATGTCGATTAAGAAATAATAGATTGATATTTAGAACATAACAATTTCCATATAAAATTCAAATTTGGAACCTTAGATCTATTTTTAAGGGGTCACGAATGAGTTCTCGACGGATTTGTAATAGCGAAAGAATGTTATCGAAGGACCCTGAGCACCAAGTAAAATTTTCTCATCAAACGTATCACGTAACTCTTTTAGCATAAAATTATCCTCTGTGCAATTTTTAATCTCCACGATGTAACATAGTGATCACATTTAGATGTGCGATTATTGTAATTTTTGAACATGAATATCGCAGAGACCCGTCTGGGACGCTTAATGCCGGACACAAAAAGACATCATATATGCGATAATCTTAAAAACCCATAAATGTGAAATACTATGACACTTCCCATTAGTGCCATATTTGTGTGCCCGTAATAAATTCGAGGTCGTACAGATTTTTAAATTTTGACTCGTAGAGATCACATAGAGTGCACAAAATGAAAGATTAAAAGAAAAATAAAGTCGGGAGGTGACCCCACCGACAACTATTATCTCGACCGCAGAAGTTGGTATTTCACAAATTTTTTGAAGTTTTTTCCAGCTTCCAACTACCTACTTACCTATACCTAGCATTTAAACCACCGACGCGTTACTAATTTTTACATATTTGCACATATATTATTTCTATGTAATATTACAAATCAAAATTGCATGGATATCTTTTTTTGTCGACTCAAAGATAATACTATGGTAACTTTTTGTTTTATAAATCTTAATAATATCACATAGAAAATTTAATCTAACGTCACATTTGAGATTTAAAATTCAATCGCATAGATGTTAATATGACATTTATGAACTATTTATCTTGAGTTATAATTTAACTATGTTGCAGCAACATAGTTAAATTATAACTTAAAAATAAATTATGGCAACATTGTTGCTATCTTCAGAGCCAATCAAAATGTATTTTAATTTATGCATTATGTGCACGATATAATAACTATACCTATTTGCATTTCAAATAAAAATTTTTTTTTAAAACAGATTTTCAAAAGTTTTTAATTATAAAAACGGTCTTTCCTTTTGCCAAAATCTAAAATTAATATGCGATGGATGATTTTAAAAATAACACTGATGCCCATCGTAAATTCGCATGTGCGTAAGAGAAATAGAAGATTTATGTTTTTTTTTAATCTATTTATTCATTTATATATATATATATATAAATTATATATTTGAGACTTTTATTATATATAATCTATTTGATTAACTTAACTTTCCAACATATACCCATATTTTGATTAGTTATTACCACTGTATAATCGTGTAAAATGTCAAAGTATAATCCATAAAATTAATATGTATATACACATATACAGCATAGATAATATTACATAACTTCGTTAAACGTAACATTCTACGTTGGATATTTAGTCATAAATTTAACATTATTACGTTATCGTTGTAATAATCTATGTTTACATACACCCTGTATAACAACTAAAGAATACTAAAAATTGCCCGCTGTATATCGGTAACGCCATCGGTGTCCTTGTTTTCAAAGCTCCATAGGAGAAGTTTGGAGGAATAGGCCACAACGTAAAGTGAAATGAAGTCTTTAATCTTATATAATACATAATTCTTGTATATATTTTGTGTATATGGTTTAGATATTCCTAAAAATGTTGGAAATTAAAAAAATCATGTGGCTATATAAAATGTATAATAAATATAAGTAAATAAATATATTACCTATATGAAATCGAGTGATTAAAATAATTTTTCAACAAATACAATGCTTAAATATACAATTATGACTAAATACAAAATAGGTTTTCAATTCTACAACACAAGTTTATTTGCAAAATTAAGCACTCTGTATGAATGATACATAAATATCATTTTTAATGATTTAAAGTATTTAATGTATGTATAATTTATAATTGAAAATCACACTGATTAGGAGTTGGGAATGCAATATTTGTTTTTGACTGTAACGACTACAAACGGTTCACATTATGCGTATGTAGAAAGTATGTATGATAGTAAAATAACCACAGACGAACAGAGTGAGAAAATTTAATTTTATTAACGTTTATAATATTATTTACAGTATACAAAGCAGTTTGATGTATTCACCGCAGTGTATGGCATCACATCCATACATGCAGGGGGTAAGAATCATATATAGTAGGAGGGGGAGGGAAAACTGAGATATGAGAAAGTAGACACTCGGTAATGATAAAACGTAAATTCGAATACATTTTAAAAGGAACGCAAATTCGTTCAACCGAGAAAAACTCATTAGACATCAAAAGAAACGTATATATATATTGCTTATGAATTGTGGCATGCGCGTAAAAAATGCTTGGAAGAGAATAGAACGTTTGTAGTCGAGGGGTCGGAAATTTTCCAGGGTTCGTTCGTTAAATAATGTATAGTGCCTATATATAAATATAATATTATATAGGTATATTTAATTGCTATCGGTAAAAATCTTATTCATAATAATAATAATAATAATAATATAATATATATATATATACGATTTAAATTAATGACATATTATTCGTACTACGCCAATATGCAATATCAGATGAGCAAATTCTCATTAAAATAATAATGAAAAAAATAAGTAAACAATAAAAGTTACTGACTTTCCTACACAATTTAATAAGTAAAAAAAATTTTTTTTTTTTTTATGTAAAATATATAGGTTTAATGAAATTTATATAATAAACGTGTATATAAGTTATAGGATTAAGGATTTTCTAATTTATATAATGAAATAGTTAATTGGTAAAATCGATCACAGAAGACGAACTTGAAAATTCTCTTTTGGCATTCCTTCCAAACAAATTTCTTCCTAAAAATATGGTAGATTTGCTCGTTATACCAACATGGTGAACCTTATCAAATTAAGATTCAATCGTACAAGCACAAAGGTATTTTCAGAAAAAATCCTTCGGAAGGGATTTTTTTGGAGAACTTACCTAATGTACGTCATAAAGGACCCTGAACAAAATTTTATCCCGATTATATGGTGTTCCAATCACTAATAACTCAGGAGTTACAGCAAAACCAAAAAAACACGAAGTGAGAGGGGGAAATTTAGTATGCTATACAGCGATGTACCCTATACTCATTAATGATATCCCGAGGACTTTACGACTAAAACTAAATGTATTATAATAATTCCAAAAGTAAACCCTCTCCATCTAACTTCCCTATAAAAATATTTAGAATTGATAGTGAATTGTTATTTTAAATATCTGACAAAAAAAAATAAGTCTACTGAGTTTAAACACATTCGGTTTTATAAATACAATATAATATATATTATATATCTATATATGTATATAGATATTTATATTATTTATTTATTCCTTAAAAACCTATATATTTTAGTTTTATTTAGCGTTAATGCTTGACAACATCATATTATTATAATTTTATTTATAATTAGAATTTTTTCATTTTCCTAAGTAAGCTTATAAATAAATAAATAAATAAATAATACATAAATACATACTGGATGATTTTTACCGGCTTTCTTGACGGTTGATTGACAAATCGTGTAATAACTTTTTTGGTACAGGTAACATACTTTACTAAAAGAATTGGTGTGCCTTATCAAAATGATATCATTTATCCGGGAACTTGACCAATGATTTGTTATTTATTTATTTATTTTTTTGTTTTGTAAGGAACCCATTTATGCAATACTGCAAATTGTTATCTCTATGTCAAATTATTTACTATTATATACTACGGCTTATTGGCAATCCTAAGTCAAATTTCGCGGGCAATCAAACACGTAAAAACCGTGGTTTTTCAAAGATGTGGTTTTCGTGGTCGATATACACCGTATCTGATTGCATCTAGTAGCCTGAAGTTCTCTGGTGGATCGATATATGCGCGTACATGGCCTGAGGGTGACTGATTCGCAGAGTTATTATACACATTACTTTATATAAACTATATAGTATATGTATATATTATATATACATATGTATTATGCATATATATATATATATATATTATATACTCAGACCACGCCAGGAATTTATGGAGGAATCGTGTTTGTGTAAAACGCCCCGGACAAAAACATGTCGTCTCGCTGTTCAAAGACGTCTCTAAACCGAATTTTCATCCCAATTTTCCGCCACTTCGAGCAAACCCCTAAGGCAACGTTTGTATATAACTATTTCTTATACCCAAACGGGAGAGAGTATAAAGTATAATATGTTGAACTTAACGCACGTAAGCGATGATTACTATATACTTTATAAAAACACTTAAATCTACCGTATTTTAAAACTCATAGTATATACCTGGGTATCCGTCAAGTTGGTCCACCTATAACTCATGATTGTGTCAATATACATTTTTTTTTTTTTTTACAAGTCTATTTTAAGAATATTAAAAAACCATTGTTCAAACCCCTTCCCCTCCCCCCAAAAAATACAAAGTTAGGTAAACATCACGTAGCACTGCGCCCATATTGTTGTGGAACATTGAAATCAGTAACAAACGAAAAACTGTTAATTTTTAAGAATTTTTCAAAAAAAGTCCGTTTTGAGAATTTACAAGTCTATACGATTATTTGTTGTTGTAATTTGTTGCCTGATCAAAAATGTACTAAAACTTCGAAATTGGTACCAAACAAAAGTTATTTTGAACTTAACTTACAAGATTTACAAGTATAATGTTAAATCAATATGAAATTATGAATTGTATGTGATTATTCACAGTGTTGGAAATTAGATGAAAAACTATAATCTATATAAAGATAAGGAAAACATAATTACAATTTATCAAGATGAAGATAAAGAAAAATGCAATTTTAGTTTTGAATAACAGTTCTTATTTATGTTTTAATCATGGTTCAAATATACAGGTTATTGCACTTCACCATAATAATTATTGTCACTAAATTGAAAATTGTAGTGTAAAGGTACTGTCGTATACTGTTGTACGATATTACCATCACAGTATTAGTTATATTAATGATATAATAGTATTTCATTGTGTTATTGTATATAGTCCTATATAAATATAGACCAATCAGAATGGCTTTCCTAATACCCATTTACATCCATACGTCGAAAAGTAAGGTAGTGATGGTATATATGTGCAATAATCTGTATATTTAAACTATAGTATATATATATATACTTAATTATGTTTAGGCAACAAAATATTATGTTGTACCTAAATATAAATTACAATATCGGAATATAAATATACATCAAATATAAGAAACTGTTATTTAAATGATTTACAATAGAGATATTCATTCTTAAATCATTAATAGGGCTAGGAATTTGTAACAATTGCATTTATTTTCATTGTACTCTACCATATGCTTTTCAAATACAAAATTCGATTCACACATTACAGAGTTCAAATATAAATTGTTTTTAAATTTTCTTATAAGTTTTAAAAATAAATGCATTTTTGATATTTATATGTCAGCTTACCAATTTTTATATTATTATTTTTACCAATTATGCACTTATATATTACTTGTATATTCGACAACATTTTAAAACTGTATAACTAAACGACTAAAATTTGATAAAAAAATTTTTATGTGAGTATATATTTTTTTAACGAGATACTCATAACTGAATATCAAATATACATTTATGAAGTGAATTTAAATCTATAGTTTTGATATATGTACATTGATAAAAGAAAAATGATATTTTTATAAATTAAGTTATTATATGCACTTATATTTTCATTGTATTTCATAAATATTATCGATAAGTATTTCTTAAAATATAAAGATTCTTAAATATGATTTGAGTGATGATCGGATGGTATGTAGAGGTAAGTAAGAGACACGACGGTCCGATCTCATTGTGCAACAATATTGTTTACTATTAGGTATTTAGTGTTCATCAGTCGATGAATATCATTTTCAGCTAAATGTTTACGTTCTTTTAAGTAATTTTATAGTAGAATTTTCAGGTTTAAAAACCGTTTTTCTGTAAAATTATTGATAGATTTTTAATATATTTATTGTAAATTTGTAAAAATTACATGTAAATAATAATATTATTATAATATAGTGTAAGTTTTATGAAATCTCGGAAATTTGTTCGGTCTACATGTTCAACACAACAATCTCACGGTAGAACGTCCATCATTCAACCATAGAGCAAAACAAATAGCCAGTAACATGCAGTACAAAGTATAAAGTCAGGGTAAACATCTGGCACGTGTGTTCACCCGTAATTTGTCATGAAAATCGAATTGGACGGAAGGGTGAGGGATGGTGAGGGTTGCCATTTCATGGGTCAGTACAGGTTCGATGCATTTAGGCTAATGTACAGAGAGAGAGAGAGAAAAAGAAAGAGAGAGAGAGAAACATAGTAATAACTCACTTTTCCGCAGTTTATATATTCGACAGCCGTTTCTCTGAAGAAGAAGTAGACGAAATCGCCATGGGCGAAGGAATGCACGAAATGTGGAGCTGGAAAAAAAGACAATTTGTCAGTGTCGTACGAAATTAAGATACTTGTCCTCGTTCGTTCGACACATGAATACTAGAAACGTTATATTTCATATAATTTATAATGTATAAATAATGATCGTGTACGATATATTATATACAATATAAGTATATTTACGTTTATTATTATTCTTTTCGAGGAATTTAAAAGAGATTGACATATCGATCTTACCGTTCAGGCTTAATGAATCGTACTGTTCGGTTTGTAGTTGCTCTTTGTAAATTATTGGGTCCATGCTAGAAAAATCGGCAACCGTAGCGGAGAATAAATTTCCATCTAAAATTTAAAAAAAAATATATATATACATATATATAAAAATACATACAGAACCAAATCCAATGTACATTTCACTTGGAAACGGCGTATAACATAATATAATTCGTTTTTTATATGTATATAACAATAAAAAAATCAAACAAAAAGTATTCTATAAAAATAAATTATATTTATGATAATTTAATTACGGGTATGTTGTGTACCTAATTGTTTACAACTCGAAATAAACGTAATATTCTTTATTATATTGTTAGTTTAAGTTGAACAAACGCGGGAATCATAGTATTTCGAATATTGTTTGTTATTAATATTAAATAAAACATGACATTAAATATTTCTTTAATGTCATAACGATTAGGTTAGATATATAGAAAAACAACTGTTATCATAGTAGCATTTACAAAATGAAATTGACGAAAATAAGAGTAAAACTTCACAATAACGATCACTATATTATAATTAATAATATATTTTTAATCGTAAATTAATATATGACTCAATATAAATAAATGAATATTTTATGTTTAAATATCTATAAAAAAATTATATGTTTTTCGACTATTATTTATTCGATAATAACTGATTAATCTAGTTCTTGGTATCCTTCTGATTTTTTCAATTAAATGCCTGATGATTGTATAATGATCGTTTGAGGTCTTAATATTAAATTGGTTTCATTTTATTAACACCCCCTCACTTTAAGTTTTAATTTTTTAAACACCCAAAAAATAGCATTCATTTGTAATAGCATTCTCAAAAGTTATTACTAAAATTACCGAGAATAACGGTAACTTTAGTTGAAACCAAACGAATAATACCGAAGCAAAATAATAATAGTAATTTAGTTCAGTGTATTTCATATAAATATTGGTACATAATATAATATAAGTGTTATATCTTTAGTTTTGTTGTGATAAAACTTAACTAACACAAAAAAGTCACTATCGACAGTTTATATAAGTTATTATTGATATAAAAAATTTGCTGTTTCAAATAATAATAAATATATACGATTTTGATTGTATACGTTATATTAAAAGTCATTTCAAAATAGTTTGAAAAATAAATATTTTACAAAATGTAAATAATTTTAATAATATATAATTATTTTTCTTATGATAATTCCAATTGTTTCCTTGGATTTTGTATTTTGGATTTTGAACAATTTCAAACTCCGGTAAAATAAATAAATATATATAAATATATATATATATATATATGTGTGTTGTGTGTGTGTGTGTGTGTACAAGTATTAACACTTAAATGGTTAAAATTTCGTTATAGTCATGTCCACGAAACAGTTGTTTAACCTTATATGTATAACTAATAATATTATTATACTTTATCGGTGATACAACCGAGTTGGCGGACTGAGTACAAGTAAATGTAAAAATGTATATATTTTTGTCGAAAACATATTACGTATTACATATGATATTTATATTTTAAATCGAAATTCTCGTAAATATTTGGATTCATATGTTGTTGAAGATTAGATTTTTCCTATATTGCTATAAATAAAATAAAATATAAAAATAGTTTACTAAAAAATGTCTCGAATCCTCGATATTGAATCCTAGTTACTTGTGCTCACGGCATGGGTTTAATAAAATATAGAATTAAATCACGGTTTATGAACAATAACGGAATTTTTTTTTTTTACTGAGAACTCAATATAATATCTAATAGTATACTAAGTCTATAAAATTAAAAACTATTTCTGTTTATTTTGTAATTAGTATATATATATATACTTACCGACATATGCGTATGTGCTGTTGTGTTTGGGGTCGTACGGACACACAGCTTGGCCAGGACTCTCTTTGCCCAACACATAGTTACCCGGCTAGAGTACAAAACGTTTATGATTTTTATTGCACTGTTATTATTATTGCACGTGCCATTAAAGTAGGTACACCTTACCTCGATAATGTATTCCCGGCAGAGCGGTTTGTATGAATTCGTACCGCAAACGAGTAGACGGCCGGCCACCATTTTCGCCAGCACTCGGATATAATTCTGACAATTGTCCTGGAAACAAAAATCGAACAAACGACGATTAGCATTGCGCGTGCACGGTTTTCGAGTAAATATTACAATAAATAATCTAAATAATACTATGGGATCACTAAAACAAATTTAATACTTTGAACATGAATAACTGTTTTGAATTAAACATTGATAAATACAAAATTATTTAATTTACTCGTTCTAAAAATCCAATTGTATTCAATTATAAACTTAATAATAATAAATTAATTCGAGTATTTTAGATAAAATCAGGGGGGGGGGAAATTTGCCCCCTCACAAATTCATTCAGTCGGCCAAATTGTATTGCCAGTCGGCTATTCATGTGTTCAAAAAATAAAAATACAGTCGGCCAATTGTTTACGTGGCCTTTTTTTTGTTTGTTCGTACAAAAAGTTCAATCAGTCGGCCAAAATATTAAGACACTGCCCCCCCCCCCAAAAAAAAAATATAACTTCGCTACGCCCCTGGAGAAGATTTAGGTATATATTTTGAATTGGTTTAAGTTCCACTATACAACAACTTTGAATAAATCTTATAGAATGCTTGGCTACTAATAGGAATACCCATAATTTTAAACAGACCTTTAGCTTAAAAACTTTATATTGTTCGCTTGTGCGATCAAACTCTAGACTTTGGATCTATTATTTGGTCTCAGAATCTATCTACGTACTACTTAAAAGATCTTGAATTAGTCCAATATAATTTTAAAAAAAAATATATATATATAATTTATGTCACTAATACGCCTATATCTAGTAATTCATATAAAAGTTTTCAGCTATCAATTAGTTTGGATTCGATAGATCTAAGAAGACAACACTCTGATATTTTATTTTTACATTATCTATATTAAATGGTTTCATTGATTGTCCACATTTACTGGTTTTAATAGGAACCAAGATTCCCACATAGGTTTCTACAACCAATGATCTGTTTGTCATTCCCTACTATCGTAAGAGTTATGGTGCAGATTCTTTTTTCCCACATGCTTTATTTTTACCTAATAAAATATCCACATCAATAGATTCTTTTTGATTTTAGTCGTGTTAAATTTATGTCTAATGTTATATTTTATTATTTTGTATTTGTACTTTATATAGTTAATGTTCATTATTTTATCAAAATTAAGTCATGTTTGTCCGTTCTTATAATCATTATCAATTGATTTAATCTTATATCCAAAGGGTTTAAGCCCGTAAAAATTATTATAAATTAATAAATAAATATGCATATTTTGCAGTGTTCTGTAATTATAAAATAGATTCTTTTCGATTTCCATTTAAGATGATGTCAGTGAACCCGTTTTTAACTAATTTGTTTTAGAAAAAATCCAAATTCCATGCTATGAAAGACGTTTGAAAAACTTTTTATCTACAAGTATCACATTAATAAATCATGTCTTATAATACTTAATTCTCAACTAGAGAAAACAAGAAATTACTTAAATATATACAATTTTTATAAGTATAACCATGATACAATATTATAAAACTCCGTTCTTATAATATTTTTTATTTATTTTATAGTTTAAAATCTATTCTCCAAATACATAATAAACACCTAACATACTGTATAAATAACATGTCCGAAAGTATAAAAACGCAATTATGTAAAATGTAAAAAATATTCCAAAATATGTAAAAATCATTATTATTATAATAATACTGGAATTTTAAATAGGTTTTATAAGAACAGCTTATACGTTTATACTTTTCGAACAGCGTCAACAAATTTATACCTTCAATTTGTTTACACTACGTCTATATTCATCATTTCGAAATAATCAGTTATTCTTATTAATTTAATAACACTACGATATTGAGTCGTTATCCATAATATTTACGATTGAGAAAATAACCCAAATAGAAATATTCACGACTGAAAGACACGTTATTCACAAAGTGAATAAATAAGTACATATATATATATATATTTAGTATATAGAGTATATTTTTAATAAACCACGAACTACAGTGGTGGTATCAAGGTCAATAATTATGGGGGGGGTGAGTATTTTCAAAACTAAATTATATTAAAGGGATATGTTTATTTAAAGATATTTTTACCCGATAATCACATACGTTATACATATTTAATAGGTATTTATATATCCTTCCCAATTGGAATAAAATCAATACGATTGTATGTTAAATACTATACAAAGATAATAATAAACACACACACTATTATTTATAGGTAAGTTCAAAAATCAATTTTAAACCATTGTTGTTAAACCGTCAATTTATCGTTTTGTATCATATAGGTATATCTATTAATTGCCAATAAAATGTTAAACGAGTACATTTAAACTACCCGTAATTCTATCAGCTATACAGATTCACACTGCACTACGATAAATCGGTTCACATATCGCGCTGCAATAGTAAATTATTTTCTCATTTTATATATAATAAAACCATATCGTGCTTTATAATAACGTTCAAAACGTATATTATTATGCATTATAATGGCCAATGTTTGTTATCATAATTTCGAGACGATAAGTCAACGACAGTACAATAATAGTCGTATATAATGATTCATCAATACAATATATATATACAGCATTTTCATTTTCTGTATTTTTTTTTTTATGTACGATTTTCTTATATAATCACGTCTAACCTTCATCTTCAGGTTTTTTCCAGCCAACCATATTTTCCCTTTTTTTTTCTCCAAGAGACGAATGAAGATAGTGAGAAAGAGCGGCAGATTTTCTGGTCACGTCTGGTTTTCTAGGGGTACCTGCAGGATGATTGATGGTGTTATGTGCAGATGAAATTTATTGATGACGTTTCGGCTATTTTCTGACAGCGGGACCCTATAGTTTTACGAACATTTAACCCAAAACTTTCTGTTTCATGTAATTTGTCCTCACCTTATATTATACTCGACCGACGTCTTATAGACAATAGCTGACCATCGGGGGAGAAATATTATTACAGATTAGCAATAACAAGCACGAATATACCGAAAGAAAACCCGGGCAGACGCAATGCATAATAACTATTAGGCCAATTTAAATGATGGTAAACACCAAACAATACAACATATCGAGTATAAAACAAAATTACTAAGGACCGTCAAATAGTTAGCGATAGTTTCTGATGAATTTTCAAAGTTTTCATCTCGGGCAAAATCACGCGGCACTGTAGTATAATTACACCACCTATATTGTATAATTAATGATTTTTCATCATATAATAATATACGAGACTTATTTATATTAATGGATCATCGGCCAGCCAATCTGTCCGTATACCATACAGATAATATAATTATACACGTAAATGTTTGAAAATGTATCAAATTATATTGTATCTCTTGAATCGGAAAATCACAAAATTGTTCCGCGGTATATGACCAATGACCATATTGAACTTGAGAAACACGTTTGGCACGAATTCATAAATCAAACATCGAGGAGGCAGATCGTGTTATATATATAGTATTTCGTTATAGATGAATATTATAGACAGTCATAAAATAAAATGAAACAACGTAATTTCGTTTTTTCATTTTTCATTTCTTTAGCTTCTCTGTGTATAAATCGGATAAACAGATGATATGGTTTATAAAAATTTCAAAGTATACTACATACATTTGACACTTCAAACAATACATCACTTATTAGTGAACTTGTAATAATTTTTCAATACTCGAAGAAAATAAAAGAACTTTCAGAAAGGCTTTACTTCGAAAATCCATCGACGTATATACATATAGATACAAAATTAATGTATCTATTTTAAAATAAAATCAAGGTTGAATGAAAATATCCTACGCTATATTATAGAGAAGTCGAGATAGAAGCCACTAGGGACTATAAACTGACTTAATCGAAATAATATAAATAAAAGAACTAACTATTACTGTATGAAACATCATGATTTTTTTACTTAAATTTCAAATATACATCCGACCCGAAGTTATAACTCTATCGAATTATAAAAGCGTACCAGTAAAATCACACAATTTATGATAATAAATTCAACCATAACATGGTTATCACAAAATCTCAGTCATTCCAATTAATTTCCGTATATTAATGAACTTACTTCAATGGAATTTCTACACGTTTTTTTTCAAGGAACTCTACAATATTATTCGTAAACACTAAATAAAGAAGGACTTTAGTCCTAGTTCACTTGATCATTTTTATTGAAGAAATAAAATTACTAGCGATAAACACGCCCAACTATGTTTGCATTTTTTGAGAACTATACACTGTATTTACTTATAAATATTTTCGTACATAATATATATATATATATACCAATGTTGTCAAAGAAAAACAGCTAATCCCTCGAAAAACTGCAGATCGTTCGCACAACGACGGGCAAAAGTATATTAATTTAATTTGGCTCTTCTCACGAGATAACTGCAAATGGACCGAATGAAAGAAGAAAAATCGTTACAGTTAGGGATCCAATTAAGTCGCACACGTCCTGAATGTGACATAGATCCGTTACGACACGAAGTACCGAAATGACAAAAAACTTTTGCCTCTTTTATCGCATCTTGTTCAAAATGGATATTAAATAAGTTGATATACCCATCGACCGAATCACCCGAATTTGATTCCATATATACGTAGGTTCATGACAATTTTCGATTTTCGCCAAAATTCCAAAATGATTCAACTTTCGTTTCCACGTTAGAAATAATATTTTTACCTGGGCTTTCATGCAATTTAAAACCAACAAGTCCCTGTGATCGATAGCTTCATTCGATACTTCATGATCAGTAAAATGTAAAGGGTAACGGTTTATAAAATTATGAACAATTATAGGATAAATTAGTTGGTATACAAATAAGTTTTTGAAAAAAGTACCACAAAACGTATTTACACTTCTCGAGATATAGCTCTAGTTAGTTATAAAAAAATTATAATCTTTATTTAATATATGTAGGTATAGGTGCCTGTAAATTTTCGGGGCTGCAAGAAGAAGGTAGTTCATCTATCATTTGATAATTTGAGTCAACATTATTATCAGCAGTTTATATACGTATCGATGACGACAAAAATCGAATTGTGAAAAGAAAACAGAAATATTATATACATTCTAATGTAATGACATTCTAATTTTAAGGGTATGAAATATATATATTGTACGTGCATATCACGTGGAAAAAGAGAGCACTAAGCAGTAAGCCATTGGTG
This sequence comes from Pemphigus obesinymphae, assembly GCA_025469235.1. Lineage (NCBI taxonomy): Eukaryota > Metazoa > Arthropoda > Insecta > Hemiptera > Aphididae > Pemphigus > Pemphigus obesinymphae. The sequence goes on along the minus strand of JAIPRL010001564.1, from coordinate 14,704 downwards.
TAAGAGAGTTGTCCGATAACGAGTTATGTGCATTTTGTATACCAATGTTACAATTGACGTCAATAACCCTATACACACTATTTTTCATTTTTTACACATTTGTACGTTATAATTTTCAAGCCAAATTATTAATAACCATATCGGAAGTTATTATATAATATTCATTTTAATAATATTAAATTGAATATAAATTTAAATAGTTTACAAAAAATATTGAAAGCCTAATGATTGCATAATGGTGAGAAAAAACCGTATATATTTTCACTACCTATATATATTCAGAATAGGTCGGTGCCCTTTGGTATATTCAATACATGTATAAAATGTACGGATTTTAACGTTATTCGCGTTCCATTTGCCGAAGCCTCTTGCAAACTATATATAATGTGTATTTGTACACCTAAACGCCATTATACTATTATATACCCATATTTTTCATTTATAACAACCCAATAACAGTGACGTACATACAGGTATAATTAGATTTATAACTTTTTTTATATATAGAAAAAATACTATTTATTCGTTTTACAATAATAATATTTCGTTTTTGTATATGCTCGTATGTATAGATTTTAGACGACCCGGCGAAACTTTTGATATCCTCGGAAATGTACATTTTACAATTCTTTCCAAAAGACTCACTGCAGTATACAATTATTATATCGTATGCATCTATATCATATAACTGTTTTTTTCTTCTTTCAGTGAAACTCGATAGGTATCACGAATGTATCAGAGGAAGAAATATTTTTACCATAATATTCTGTTACAGTTTCAATATGGTCCTAGTTATATTGTAAGTCTATATATTTTCATGATTGTACCATTGAAATATCATGTTCGTAGTTCATGTATGATTCATTCGATATGAATATATAGAAATAACCGATGACCTAAATCAAAAGTACCAAATATATCTTCAAATTGCGTACAAAAGTTACCTAAACATAGATTTTTCATAGAAAATAACACATTTTAAAAAGCCGTCCACGTATAGACTTCAGGATTTGTATCAAAGACCAAGCATTAAAGAAGATATCACCAAAAGAAGACTGAAGTGGGCAGGTCATTCTTGGAGAAAAACAGGGTCATTGATAAAAATAGTATAAGAGAAAGTACCACAAGGAAAACGACCACTTGGAAGGCCGAGGTTACGCTGGGAAGATAGGGTCAAAGAAGACATAGAGAAAGTGAGACCAGGAATGGATTGGAAGGAGTTAGCTTTAGATAGGGAAACATGGAGACATATTTGTTGGACGACATGGTCTTGAAGGCCGAAGTTACGAAGAAGAAAAAATAAAGAAGTCCACATATAGATTATGTCATTTGGTTCATTTTCTCTTCAAGCTTCAGATAGAATAGTGTAATATTATTATTTAAAATTCGAAGTCTAATAATAAATCATTGCCATTCGAAAAACTATTCTGAGTAATATTCGGTAAAATATTGTTTTCTTCGTAGAAAATTCCTACTCGACTCTTTCAATCCAAAAAGGTGTACACATACATTCCAAAAATATGTATAAATATATATATTTTAAAAATCGTTGAAAAGTGGTTAATAACAAATATCACGTCGATAGAGCGCTAGTGTAAATATTTAGTATACATTTCCAGTATCTTGCTTAATATTATTTTCCAATTTATTACATTTTTGGTAGCTTTACTTTATGCTTAGGAGAACGCCGCATTTATATATGGTTTTTCTGTCTAACTAACTGACAATATACGAAATTTAAGTTCGACCTTCTTACTATAACTTCGTCAATTCTAGTTTCCCGATAAAAGTATTTATATTTGCATATATCTATTTAAAATATTGCGATTCAAAAATTGTTATTAACTTTAAAAAATTAAAATTTCAGAAAAAAAAGCTCTATGGAATTAATAATAATTTTATTTACAAATCTGGTAGTAAGTTAATTTACTGTAACGAAGTTGTAATAAGAACACCGAAAGTAAATTACCTATACTGTCAGTTGGTTAAACTGAGAAAGCAAATACGGATTACTGGGAAAATCGAAAAATTACTTCTTTAAAGTAAGCTGGAACGAATTTTCACAAAATTATAAATTAAATAAAATAAATATTTTTCACGAAATAACATTACTGAAAAACTTTCACTACAAGAAAAAATTGTATACAGAGATAGAAGCTACACATCATTACAAAATCTAATGCATTTCTAGGTTCGCTCAGAATATAAAAAAAAAATGATCAAAGAAATGATATGTATTTATTTTGAAATACTTTATATAATATAAAAATGTAATGTACGAATAAATAACTGTGTAATTTTAAAACTTTATAATGTATAAAATAATTCATTCATATAAAGTTTAAACTGGATGGAAATGTTTTTTTTTTTATCGAATTATGCCGAATGTTGACTAAAATTTCATAAAACGTAAAAAAAAAAAGCCGGGAAACATTTCGCACGTCGAATAGGATAATAATGACGGATATATTGAGTTTGAAAGCAATGATAAATCATTTCTTTCGATAAAACAATTCTGAGCCAATTTTTGGTGTATATAACACGAGTATAGTGGCGGTTAATAGTTAAAATTAACTGGATGTAAATGATTTACATTTCTTGCTAAAAAACGATTCTGAGCGAAGCTTCGGTGGATATACTTGATAATTACTGTAGATTATACTAAAAATATGGTAATATTATATATATATATAATATTAATGACCTCACTTTTTTTTTTTTGTTTAAAAAATACGTATTTATATATATAAAAAAAAAAATAAAAATATGTAATTTTCTTGTAAAGTAGAACAGTTATATATGAATTAAATGACTCAAAATTGACAATTGCTTATTAATTAATTAATTAATTAGGACTATTTTATCCCCAATATTCGATCACATTTCAATAATACATATTACCGAAAAAAATTAAATAGCTATTCAAAAATATTGTACCTACCAAAAATGTATTTATAATTTTTTGTTTATATCTAAAATAGTGTACATTTAACACTATTAAAAACTGAAATGAAGCCTATTATACAATATATATTTTAAATTTGCTCATTGCTATAAATAGCCTAAAAATAGGTGAAAATTTTCGAAAAATGTTTTGTATTATTATTTAACGTATAAATTAAAGTGGATAAAATTGCATGCTTCTAGCATCAATATTTTCGGAGTTATAAAGAATTTTACCACAATCGTTTTTTCCGATTTTTATGCAAATTTTTTCATAGTTTTTTACGCGTTTATCGAAAAAAATAAAAATCAAAAAATAACATCTCTAAAGTATCAAATAGATGAAATTTTCTACCGGAAATCGGGTAAGCTTGTAAAGATCGCAGTACTTCTTCTGGTGGAAATTGTATACACAGACATAAAAAAAAAAATAATTAAAAAAAAACACATCATTGTAAAACCAATACATTCATTGCTTCGCTCAGAATCTAATACATAAAACGTACTACCTATAATAAAATAATTTAAAATATGAAAAAGTTACGTATAAAACGAAAAGAAAACATTTAAAATGAAAATTTTTTGAATCTTCATAAAACGAATTCGTAGTATAATGTAGAAATTAAAAAGCATACCTATAAGTTTTATAAGCCATCAAAATCTTAAGCTACGAGTATTATATGTTAAATTATAATATGTTATTTTACATTAAATTATCGTTTAGAAATATTTAAAAATCAACATTTTGGTATTTCGAGAAATCTATTATACAAATACTTGTTATTTCTCATACTAATAAACTTAATTGAAAAAGGAATTTAATATACTTGTTAACGTATAATTAAACAATATTCACGTTATATTCAAATGTAAAATATTAAAATGGTGTAGTCAACTTTTAACTCTTTATATATTTTTGGGCATTCTATATACAGTTCTTGAATTGGAAATATATATAATGCGAATGTATGTCATTTTATCATAAAAATGAAGTAAGTACGTATATTTATTATAATTAGTATTATAGGAGACAGAATATAGTTTTAGTTTGAAGAAGACATGGCATAAATTATAAGTCATATTCGAATATTATTATAAATAGTGTTTTATATATATTTAAAGAACAATCGATTTTTACTAAGAAAATATTAAGTGGTCTTGACAAAGAATTAACTTTAAAATATTTAAAACTAATTTTCAATTTGTTAAATATTAGCATTGATTTGGTATTGAACAGGGAGTTTAGCGAGGGTAGCTTTGTATATGATTTATAAATTGAAAAATATTCAATATTCATTTGCTAAAAATTGGGATAGGTTTAGAGTCAATCGGACATAATTACTTAATAACTTCATTATAATATTTTATACTGAAAACTTGTCATTTTATACATTGGTCAAAACAACATAACTTTTTCCATTATTTTCGTCGAATAACGATTTTTATTACATTAAATAACAACATTTTAAATACGATTATCTTATACTTATCGGAATTCTTTTTACTTGAATAAGTTTTAATTTCTTTGTCAAATTATGAGCGTTTTGAACTCATATATGTTTATATCTAAAAAATATTTCAATATATGCAAATACCTTGAAATCCTTCGACCATAAGGCAATTATATTAGCGTTTTAATAATTTGGTATATGTGGTCGGTCAGTATTTTATCTAAAAATATTATAATATGCGTTTGGGACCCATTCCTTTATTTTACATCATCGTTACGTGTAACATTGACGTCGGCAAGATCATTCTGTTAAACGAATACGGATGCCCTTTATGACTTTTATTATTATTATTATTATTCAGGCATTTTATATGCATAGTCATAAATGCTCGAACGGGAAAGCAAAAAAGAAGGACAAATGACTAGAGAACGTGCATGAAACAAATCACAAAACGACTCCCCCGAGGCTTGTTCATTGTCGCTACGATCCTCTTCTTTATGTAAATACATTATATGCATAGTATACACATATATTTTTTTAGTTACGTGTCCGCGGAAATGAGGGTTCGAAATTACAAAATTAAAAACAGATTTTACGAAAAAAAAAATTATATATATATATGTATAAAAATATGTACGAAACAAAGATTATTTTACTTGCCATCGCATCTATTATGTTTATTTTTGCAGTATTAAATGTATGCTACGGAAATGTATATTTTAACTAAAATTTACCGATCTATAAATGTAATTTAAAGGTTACAGGATTGCTGTTATAATATACTTAGGCATATTTGGGTCAAATAAATTATGAAAAAATAACAATTATACTTTAAATACTTTTTTAATATTTTTAAATAATTATTCCTTTATATCGATTAAAGTTAAATTTTTTGATAAATTCAAATCTGAGTTCATACATACACACACACACGCACATTTGAAAATTGCCCATACAGAGAAAAATGAAGATGTTATTAGTGACTACGAATAGTTGGAAGAGAAGACAAAGGAGAATTAAATGAATGTATCCATGTCAAGAAAAAAAAAAAAAATTGTAAACAATTTTACGCGATTTACTTTGTAATCAGGTTTTAAGTTTTTATTCGTATTAAGTTTGTTGGTTTCTATACGTAAACATATAGATATCTTATAATATTTATATTAAAATTTGAATAATTACATGTGTTTTATAATAGAAATAAAGGATAAAATTCGTATAAAGTAATATAGGTTGGGATCCCGTAAGTCTTGGGCAATTTTGCTGCAAAACATCTGTTGCACGCGAGCGATGTGTGATATCACGGAGCCATTTTTAACGTCTACGAATATAGAGAGATTGTTGATTTGTCAATCGAGTCATCCATAATCGATTATACAATATAAATCGTACTCTCTTTTATAATACGTATAGAAATCCGAAATCTAACATGCTTGGCGAGTGTGTTCTGGAATAAAATACAATTTACGAATTACTCAAATTAATACTTGCAGAGCTAAAAAAATGTGTTACTTGTACATAGCATAAAAATAAAGATTTATTTAGAAATTATTTGTGTATATTATGAATTGTATTTGAAGACAACTCGTTATAAACGATAGGTTACGTTAAAAAATTTGTATATCCAAAACACTAACATTTAGTAAGACTATAAGGATTTGTTGATATGCAAATATAAAGTAATTTGTAGTTCGGGTAAAGACAGTGATAAAAAAAAAAAAAATGTATATATGTATAAAATAATAATAATATGAGAAAATGCATTATAATAATCAAGATTAAAATTTTTTCTGTTGGTTGTTGGTAATTTATCAAGTGCATCGTTTTCTTCTACTCTGGTGAATGGAAAGCCAAAAATGATTAAGGAACAGAAAAACTAAATTGTGTATACACATATATAGTGCTGCAGTATATTGAACAAAAAAAAAATAAAAATAATCCCTTCATTCATTGTAAAAGGGAGAAAAATAGGACTTTTTCCCTTATCGGCTTTTTTCCCCTTCACACTATTCTTCACTAACAGTTGAGTCTACTCGTCGGATAAGACGACAAACAATATTATCAGAAAACCGAATGCAAATAACCCTTGTTATGTGTCTGAGTTTTTTGTAGCAGCACCGAAGACAATTTTCTGTTCTAAAATTACAATATTTCTCCTCGGTTTTAGTTCCTTGTTTTTTTTTCGCCGTTTTTCTTTATTGTATATATTATATAATAACTACGACATATAAAATATGTAGTACTTTATATAAATGTTTCAGACATTTTCTAAACAATATATATATATATATACACATTTATATGTATATTAACATCGTCGAATGTGCAATTCATTTTCTAATAAAATACGATATTTTTTATATTTACACAATATTATGTGCAAAATCGATATTTTTTTCATATTTAATGCAATTATTTTCCAATCATGGTTATTCAATAATAAATATGTATGTAACGACTATGTAATATACCCAGTATTCGCGTTTTAAATTATCATAATATAACAAATCACATCAAAGAATATGTAAATTAATATAGAAAAAAAAATCAATATATATTCCATTTAAAAATTAAATCAGCTTTAGGTATTGCATAGTAATTATTATTATATTATAATTTGATATAAAAATACATAAATCATAACATATTATATAGTGTCTACAGTATAAATCCAAGAAGAAAATAGAATTTTATTAATATTAAAACGTAAAAAAAAAAAAAATATATTATATAAACTTCATAAAAAAATATGCAAATAACAGTAACAATATTTGTACAACGCTAAAATGTCCATATAGGACTGCAGTAAACAGTCATAATAAAAAAATTAAATGCAATGATATAAAAATTAATTGGTGTATAATATATTAAATAAAATATACTGTTTATCAATAAAAATATTTTTTCAAAGATATAAAATTGGAAAATTCCTTGATTATATCTTTATAAATTTGTATATATGTACGGTAACAACAATATTATATACTAGGTATATATACCAACAAAAACCAATATAATACTTTACACAAGGGAATAAAATGGAAAATATTGCGTTTCGGTGGGATATAATTGCATTTTGATGGTCGATAGGTCTCTATTTAAAACTAATATAATATGCAACTCGAATATCACATATACAATTAAATGGTACTCACATCGCAGTACATTGTATTGACAACGTAATGTTACAATATTAAAATCCTATAGATTTCGTAATCAATTACATTATTTTAATGGAACACATAGACAATTATGGTATGATCAATGCTCGACCAAATTAACCTCACAGGACCATAATAAATTGCCTACTAGATATATAACAAAAATTATGAACATATATTAACGAAACTATTAATATAATGAACTGTCAAATAGACAAATTATAATACTGTATGTTTAAAATGTAGTATACATATGATAATACATCGAATTTAGAATAAAAGTGTTTTTTGAATAGAAAAAAATCATATTTATAATATACATATAAAGATATACTAATATAATATATATAAATTATTATCATTCAAACAACAACAATTATTAATAAGAAGGAAAAAATTAAAATAATTTGTTGATGTTAATTGTAATTTTAATCATTTCTTGTTTGATATTAACAATATTTATTAACTTAATTAATTGTATCAATTAAAATATCTCATGAGATTCTTAAAGACAATTTTAAATTAGATATTCTGCAAATATTTTAATTATCTAAAACTATTTAACATGGGACCAAAACAATATAATGTAAAAATAATACAAGTCGTCCTTGGACAGAATAGTGCATAATTATTATATTAAATTTCAATGCAAATTATAGGTAATTCACCACGTTTGAAAGACAATTCTTAGCAAAGCGCATTAGGTGTTTAAATACCTTTAAATATATTTCAATAATAACAAATTAAAATATTATTGAAAATAATTAAATAATCTATGTCTTTGTTATTTTGTTATTTCCCCTACATAAATGAAATATGTCTGTTATAAAAGGTAGTATGTCTTTAAACTTAAGAGAACTACAAAGAAACATAATTAATTTGTTGTCAAAAAACCTCTTTCTTCCAAAATCCTCAACTCCTTCTAACCAAAAAATATAAACAAATATATAAAAACACAATATTAAAACCAATATATTCCTAACATCACTCAGAATGTAAAAATTAAAAATACAAGTGTAAAATATAATGTTTAATAATGTATTAGAAAAATGTTAGTTTTTTAATTTAAATTTGAGGTAAAGTTTTAAAAAATAGTTTTACAACTTTAAAATAAAATTTCTGAAACGTTTTATTTAAAATACTCTTTCATACGTTAATTTTCTGGACCAATAATTTCTCTAAACACATTATTATACAAACATAATTTTATACTTCCCATATTGTTCCTAAAAGTATAATTACTTTATTACAAGTTAAATGAAATTTGTATTTAAATTCAAAAAGGTAAATTACTTTCAGACAAATAGACATCATAAAATGTTATTATTATTATATGTCTACAATTTTTGTATTCTGGTTTGATGAGTGTATTTATATTAAGAACTATATATAATAACTGAGATTCATTCGATTGTAATCGAAAATTGAATGCATATATGCATCACATTTGCCTATGCTAAATGCCGTGTTCTAACTACGTAAATTGAATTAAATATAATAAAGTAAAATATTATATTGTATTAATAAAAATATGGTTTATGGTCTTTATAATATTATTGTACTAAACATACTATGTTTATAGACCATCTATATAAAACTGAATGCATTACATTAATTACAGCAAAACTCCGTGCTCCAACTATGTCAATTTATTTGAAAATTATATAATATATATTAGGTACCTATAACCTTAAAATATAAACCTAAAACCTAAAAACATAAAAGAAATAAGGCTTATAGTTTTTATATTATTGTTCTAAAAATACAGTACTTATTTATAGAAAAAAACGTGAAAATGTATAGATTTTTATAAAATGTGCTAGATACAACGCTAAAAATTACAATCAATATATAAAAATAATTACTATAAAAATTAAATTCAGCAAACTGTATTTCATTCTGTAACAGTTGTCTGTTATTTTTATTCAAAATAAAATAAAATTAAAACACCGAGTATATTCAATACTATGCGAGCTACAAAGTGTTACTAAATCCGTTGTTATAATTAAGAGCTTTTGAAAAATTTAAATACATATTCATTTATTAAAACTGAAATTAACATGTTTTTATAGAAAATGGGAGGTACTGAGGCTTGATTTAATATAAGTGCACTGTAAAATACAAATTTATAATGAAAAAACAAATAAAAAAATTGTATAACCACTAGCTCCCTTGCTAATCCGAGGATCCTAATGTACCTGTGTGCTTCACAATCCATTAAATCGAAATTCATTATATTATATAAACGCGTTTTAAATTTAATATGTACATTTTCTGCAAATTAATATTAAAATTGTATAATATAACAATGCGAAATAATAATTACTCAAAGGAAAAAATTCAATGTCTAAAACATGAAACAAATTTAAAATTAATTAATTTTGATATCTAGTATGCTAATACTTCAGGTTTATTGAATGTTTAAATATAATATACTATAATCTATAATATTTTGGTGTTGAGTTACTTGTAGAATTATTTATAAATATAATAAATACCCTGTTTCTACAAAAAGAATTTGTTTTTATTTAACAAAAATATAATATTTTAAATAAATAATATTTGTTAAATAAAAACAAATTCTTTTTGTAGAAACTGGGTATTTATTTATATTTATAATCTATAATATGAATATAATTATTATATAATTTAAACTTGCATTATTTTTCTGTACAAAATATAAATATACATATTAAACGATTAATATACCAGCAATATAGAAATAATAATAATATAGGAATTTCTGTTTACAACAAAAATTAATATCACACAGAGTGTAATAATAAAATATATCAATGAATTTTTATATGCAAGATTACTATTAACAACAAACCTTTTTGGTTATGAGTGCATATTTATACAATTAAAATTTACAATATATTTCTAAAAAAAATAATAGTTGTTTTATTTTTTAATGTGATAAATGTGTTTCATGTGGCAATTTTATTTTACTAATTCTAGTTCATAATAAGTATAATACAAAACATATATATTTTAGATTCTGAGCGTAGCGAGGGAGCTAGTGGTTTTACAATGATGATTTTTTTCATTTTTCTGTAAACACTTTTTCTACCAGAAGGAGTGCTCCGATCTTTACACTCATACCCGGTATCCGGTAGCAAATTGCATCTAGTTGGTACTTTTAAGAAGTAATTTTTCGATTTTCATAATAAATTTTTAATGCGTAAGGAAAAACTACCAAAAAATTACGAAAAATACGATTTTGTAAAATCGAGAATTTTAATTTCGTCGTAATTTCGAAAATAATGACTTTATAATCTTAAAATTTTTACCGAATATTTAATTTAGTAATATATTTACGTTGATTAAGTTTTTTGAAATTTTGGGCTATTTATAGACATTTTTAGTTTTTGAGGTTTTTAAGTCCTAAAAGGGGTAATTTTCGGTTTTATGTTCTGAAAATTTTATACAGTGTTAAATATACTTAACTCTAACTAAATTCAAAAAATCTTGAAAATCTGTAGTCACAATTTTTTTTTATACCACAAAATGACGAAAATACGGCAATAATACGATTTCGTAAAATCGAGAATTTAATTTCGTCGTAATTTCGAAAATAATGACTTGAAAATCTTGAAATTTTTATCAAATATTTAGTTTAGTAATATATTTACGTTGATTAAGTTTTTTGAAATTTTTTTTAAATTTTGGTCTATTTATAGACATTTTTAGTTTTGAGGTTTTTAAGTCCTAAAAGGAGTAATTTTCGGTTTTGAGTTCTGAAAATTTTATACAGCGTTAAATATACATTACTCTAACTAAATTCAAAAAATCTTAAGAATCCGATGTCACAATTTTTTTTTACAGTCATTTTAATTTTTTCGACAAAACTATCAATTTTGAGGTACTCGAGTCCAAATAGGTGGTAAAATGAGATTTTAAGACCAGGGCAAAAATTGTGATTTTCAATGATGAATATAACACGGCTAAAAAATAAAATAAAAATAACAGCCTCGATCGATCCCTACAAAAAAAAATTATATGAGTTATGTATACTACGCCGAAGCTACGCTCAGAATCGTTTTATTGAATGCAATGATTTATCGTTGCTTTCAAATTCAACACATCCACCAAAAGTACCCTGCCCAGTAGCGAAGTGCATCCACCAATACTGACACCCGACGAGCGAAGTGCTTCCACAACCTACTGACCGGTTTTTTTAATTTTCATATTTTATACTATATAGTTGAAAGCAAATTTTCGACTTTTTGAACACGAATATCTATGAACCAATGAAAAGTGCGCTTCAATCGTCCCCTCGTAAATGTTGTGGAAAATTCGAATATTTTTTCAAAATTAAAATCGATGTACTCGTCGCGACGTTCCGACGGAACTAAAAGGGCTCCCCGTTTACGTTCGATACGGGTCGACACGAAACCGGACGGGGAAAACGTGGTGTAAATTGCCGGAACAATACTCGTCGGGAACCGCGCGGCGCGGACACGCCAAGATAGTGTGTAATATACATAATATATAAACGTACCAACTGGACGGCGATGGCCGCGCCCGTGGCCAGCCAAGGGTTGACCTCCTTGTGGTAGAGCACGAACAGTTCGTACGACGCGCGCCATATGCCGATGACGAAGGTGGACGCGACGAACACGTGCAGGAACACGTCGAGTGCGGTGAGCGCGCGGTACGTCCACGCGGGGTCCGCGCACCGGACGCGCGGCCGCCGTTGCGCGCCGGCCGCCGCGTGCTCGTCGGTGGTCGACATTGGGACGGGGGACGGGGGACGGGGGACGGGGGGGGCCCGGCTCGCGAACCTACGAACGTGTCCGGACGAGCGGCGGACACGGCGAAGACGCGCGTTCGACGGGTACGCGACGGAGTGGCTCTCGGTGCGGCCGTCGCATCGCCCGCCGCGGGTATTTCGCTTTTAATCTTATCGGGCCCGGTGCCCGGCCGCGCGAGACGCACTCGCCTTGTGTCGCCGTCGCCAATATTCGACATTGCACGCACTCCCTCCCAAGACGTGGCGACGCGAGCGCGTGAGGCGTGAATGTTTTTTTTTTTTATTATTATTATTATTATTATTATTATTATTATTATTCATTCTCTCTATCCATTCCTTTCGGAAACCGCGTACCTATGTGAATCGTGCGCGCCCATTACCGTTGTGATGATAATCTATACACCGTCGAACGTGCGCGGAAACGCCGCGCGCACAATTATCATTCGACCCGGACTTTGGTTACGGACCGTAATAACGAATAATTACTATAATAGGTATTATTGTTGCATTATCGCGCAATAATACGAATATTACAACGACGACCGTACGGGGCCGTGGGCGCTTGCCGCAGTCGTAGTACGTACGAGCGCGTCGGCGGGCGGCAAACGTGTCACGGGCGTCCGCGACACGCACCCGCTGTAAAGGCGACCGCGTACGGAACGGCGATCGGACGTGTGTATAATTCGTGTAATAATAATAATGCGTGTTGCCGGACAGTTCGCGCACTCCGAAAACCGGCCGTCCGCCGTATTTTTACCCTCCCCCATGAAAATTCACCGGCAGGGTAAAGATCGTATGAGGTAAAATTCACCTGGCGGCGTAAAAGGCAATTTTTACCCCCCCCCCCTCCCACCATAAAATTTTACCGAGGGGGTGAAAATTACCCAATGTACAATTTTGTATTTTAAATATACGTGTTTAAAATTTTCAATTTTTCCCAAATATCTAAATTCTTCTAAGACATTCACAAATTGAATTAATTCCTACATATATTCCATGATTACGGTAATGATTTGTTTTCATCAGAGTACTTGGAAATTAACGCTATTACAATTAAAAATATTACTATTACAATAATTATTAGTTCAGTATACAATTTAATTGTATTTGAAATATTATTATAAATTATTTATAATAATATTTCAAAGGGTTAGTATATATATTATATATACCTAACCTGGAAGTATAAATACAAAAGGTAGATTATTTTTACTTGTCAAATAAATTTTATTAAGAGGGTAAAAATATTAGGTAAGAAAAAAAAATTCAAACAAAACTGCCGATTCGTTTTACTTGTTTACTTATGTTTGTAAAAATCTCTCGATGTGAAAATCGTTAATAACATTATTACATTTACATTTAAACAATTATCACCGCATCAAAACGTATATTTGATAGGTTCCCTCCGGTAAATTTTCAATGGGGGGGGGGGTGAAAATTTGGAAGATAAAAGTTAACTGCGACACCGGTCGCGGTATAAGAAACCCTAACCGCCACAGAGCAGCCGCCGAAAATGGCAACACTCTGATCGGTTAAATTATTATTAAAAATCAACTTCGTCACTCATGAAATATTATTGAAACATTCATTAATATTATTTTGTACACAATTCTATTATTTCATTTTATAATTATTATATATAATTTTCCTTGAATTATATTAAAGGGCCTCATTGGCGTGGTGAACTCTTAAAACCATGAAGCCCAACATATATTTTATATCCAACCATTCTTTTCGCACGCCACCCATAAAATACCTGGGAATAAGCAAACTAAAAAAAAAAAAGCTTATCCTATACGTAATATTTATTGCAGTAGTTACTATATTAATTCTAAAGCAACCTACAATGGGTCAATGGTTAGATTAGGTTACTTACTTATAACCAATTATACCATACCAAAAAAAAATAAAAAAAATTAAATCATATATAAAAAAAAAAGGTCCTGGGGGATAACGCGTTTGTGGTGGGCATCAGTTAAACAGCCTGATGGATTATTTTTGTTCGAAAACGATTGAAAGCTATATAAGTACCGGCGTAAGGTGATTTGTGTGAAAAACCCAAACTCAATCTCAACACTAATTTATTCTCCAACGACAAACACATCTTAATTTCAGTTTTATACAAACATTAAGAGGATGTTACACTCGCATTTGTTGTCTCTGTCTATCTAACAGATAATATAGCAAAATCCCACTACGCAGAATTGAAATTTTGGCGTTTAGGTTAAATTTAGAGTATAAACACCTATTACAAAATTTAATGTGTGGAATATTTTCGAGTGAACCTCATGGGCATTTTGTAAAATATCGTCTGACGAAAAAGTTAAAGCTATTTAAAAATATCAAAAACTAAAAATGCCGTAACTTTTTTTTCTGACAATATTTTACAAAAA
>JAIPRL010001563.1:0-79045 GCA_025469235.1 Pemphigus obesinymphae | reverse complement strand
TGTGAAAATGTGAAATTAAACGTTAATAATACTTATTTATATTTATATTGTAAAACAAAAGTAATAAAAGAAGTGTAACACGCATGTACGTACATATAATATATTTTTGTTTATTTTTGTTTATTGACAACCTTTTTTTTTTTGGTCGATCGCGACAACTTAGAAAAACTCAGAGGTCGATCACAAGTCTATTAAAGTTGGCCACCCCTGATATAGTGGATGTCCAGTTTAGCGGAGAGATCGTAAATACCTTTACTATATTAAACATTATATAAATGCACGCCAATTTATAAATATAATATATAACATTATATATATAAAAATTGAGAAATTATATTATATTTATTTATATTTATGTCCATACGATGTTAAAATAACATTTATATACCTATGCAAGTATTTGTGATTTATTATTTGATTAATTTATACAGTATATAAGTACTACCATAAATAGGTAGGTATCTTTTTTAAACAATTCGTAATTATACGATTTAGATTACTTTTAAAAATTACACTATATATACCTATAGGTAATGTGTCTCTACTAATGAGTACTTATATAGGGAACGGATATAATATACGCATATAAAAAAACATTAAAATACACTTTTAAAACCATTAAAATGTGTAAAATAAATATGGAAATTATTTTTAAATAGATATGCATTTTTGTAGGAAATAAAAAATATTATATTCAAATATTATCGAAAACACTACGATAACATACACGTTGTAGAAATATAAAATATGCGGGACTAAACACATTAACTATCTACTTTTATGATTTTTCTCTATTTCAACATAATATTTTGTAATAAATATTTTTTTCCTCTGGTCAGCAAAGAGATTTTTTTATCTACTCGTATATATTTTATATAATATTATATTGTATTGATTATGTTATTACTTATTACTTTGTATATTATATAGTTTGTTTATTATTTTAATATTTTATAGATTAATAATGTATATTTTTTTAATTTTCAATTTAACTGACTGATAATACAGCAGTATTTAATATCATGTTGATCGACGGATGTAGGTTTGTACTTTGTACCATTGATTCTATTATGTTATACACATTTAGAATGCAATTTGTAAATGCACTAAAATATTAAACACATAGAAATACGCAATTTATACGCGAAAAGACTACAATAATTTAAAATATTTCGTTTTCAAACAAATAATTTAGTATTGACAAAATAAAAGAATACAAAACGCATCAAATATTATAATTTCAAGTATTATTCGCAATTTTAGATATACACTATATTACACAGGTACTCAATAATTACTATAATACTATAATACTATAATATTAATTGATATTAACTGTTTTCCAATGAAATATGGAGCTTTCTAACCTTTAAATTGTTCATTTTTCTAATAGTTTTCTACTAGAAAAAAAAAATAGTTTTACAAACTCAATTGCTATTACTTTTTATAACTCAAATATTAAAAACTAAAAAAAATAAATTAAATAAATACAGACTTGAACTTTGCTTAAAACAAATGACAAAAATAGTCAATGGTAGTTATATTTTCAAACAAGTTCGAAAAGTCCATTCTGTAAGCACGCAGCTACACTCCCGATTTCTAAACGTATTTTAAACAATAAACTATACCTAAATATATTTAAAGTAAACAAATGTAATATTTTTATAAAAATAAATAGGTATATATTATAAAAAATATCAACATATAAAAATAAAGTTGTTATATATTATAAAAATAATAATATATATATATGTCTAAAAAACAATATGTGCCTAGTGTTTTTTTCATAACTTGAGGTTAAGCTGATGATGACTTATGATCGAAACTAGTTGTTACCTATAATACTTTTTCGAATACTCTATAGGCAAATTTTATTTATAAATATTTTATTCTTTTTATAATATATATATATACTACTTAATCTTAATATAATACCTACAAGTATATTCATTACGATTTACAATACTTAGGTACACAGTGTACAATTATAATATCTAACTTCGCTCAGAATCGTTTTTCATAAGCTATAGCCAATTTTCATTCAAATGACTTGAACCAACTATAGTATGGATGCACTGTCACCACCTGTATGGTGGACACAGTTTTTTTTCATTTTAAAATTTTAAAACATACTTTCATACCGTATCACATAGATTAGCCTGAAACCATATATATATATATATATATATAAACAATTTTTTACTATAGGACATAGGTATACGTATACCTACAATCTATATATTGGTATCTAGTATTATAAAATCCAAAGATCGTATTTAAAAATTATATATTTTTTTATCAGGGTTACCACTTGATATTATTATTCGGATATGATAATTATATAGGTAGTTTGTTTGCTGTGTTTACGGTTTCATATCACTTTCGCCGGCCGCAAAAGACGACGACGTCCTCGGGACGCACGGTCGTCCTCTCTCTTACACACACATACATATACACTTTTTCCTCTGGTCACATATCGTGAATAATATTATTGAATAATAATTTTAATATACTGTACCTATATCATGTTGCAAACAAGTTTTTTACTTATTATAATAAAATAACATTCGGTAAATTTTGGTGTATTAATAAATTTATAAAAATGAATGTATTTATAGAACGGGATTGAATAATGTATAGTTATTGTCTAATGATAAAAAAGTAGCAAAATTTCGTCTCATTTATGATCCTAATTTCTTATATATTCGTTACATAATCCTATAAGTATACTATATAGGTACCTAACTACTTAAAACATTGCAAAATTAAATTACTCTATATTATTACATATTTAAATATTTATGTGAAATTTAAGTTGTAGGATGACCATTGATAAATAAATATATGTGTACATATATATATATTGTTATATATATATATATATATATATATATATAACAATATATATATTATATATATCGTATATATAAAAGTGTATAAAGAAGTTGTATATATATAAAAGTATTATTATATTATTTATTAACTCTGGCTTTTAACCTAAAACATAAAAATAACTTTAACTGTTGGTTAAGAAAACATCCAACACATAAAATAATAAATTATTTATTTAAAAATTAACTTTGAGTAAATTATAAATTGTTTATTAGTAGTCTTTTCAACTATTTCAATAATTTAAATTTCGTTTTAAGTACTACTTACTGTTAATGATAATTATTATCTCATACAAATAATAGTCCACGGGTATGAATGTATTTTCAATAAAAAAGTAATTATTATAGAATATATAGGTATATTAAGTCATAAATTACTCATTCAATGAAATAATGACCAGCTGTCGAGAGACAACTAGACATTAAAATCAATTTTTAACGATAGCATCTGATAGCCAAAAATGTTTTGTGTTATTATATAAATACTAAATACCTGTATTAATATTTTTATTACAAAACAACTACAATTTTAACTAAGATTGCTATTAAATAATACCTATGATATGATAATATTATAGGGTAAAGATATATATATATATATATACAGGAAATCAGCTTAATAAAAATGTGTTTTGACTATATGACTATATTGACTAAAATTTGGACCTTACATACTTATATATTTATCTTTAGTATTTTATAATAAGCCGTGTTTTTCTCATAGTATTGGACAATGTGTTGGTCAATACTGTATGTTAAAATCAGTTTTTATGACAATTTTTATGGAATGTTTAATAGTTTTTTACTTAAAAGAGATAAAACAAAGGTGAATATTTAATAGTTCAATTAGAATTTAAGACATCTTTTTATTTTTATAGAAAATTTTATAGTATAATAAATTAGGTATATAAAGTACATAAGCAATATATTATTCAAAATTATAAAGAGTGGGTTAAAATATTAACATTGATTACACCGTATTTTAATGAGTAGGTACATATTATAATGACTTTCACCGTGAAATTTGAAAATAATTTATAAAATATAAATACCTTTAACGTGTATTCTTAAAGAATTCAAATAATTTTTACCTTATAAATAATACTTATAGTAAACATATTGTGAAATCTCAATGGTGTTTTTTATTTAGTACACAATGTATTTTTTAGCCTCCTCCTGATAATTATAGATAGGTACTACAGAAAACAGCATAATGATTTTATATTTTAGTAAAAACTGCAAGATAATACTAGTTCTGGAGAGAGTGTGATAACAAAATATAGGATGATAATTATTGGAGATTTTGTGTAGGACAAAGAAAGTGTACTAACAGAAAAATATATACAAAGAATCTCGGATTAGGTGGTGAAATCAAGTAGAGCTGCTACAAAAGTATTTGCAAAAATCTGAATGAGATTGATGTGTGGAATAAGGAAGGAATATAATCGTAATCTGAGGAACAATAGCAGAGGGTGTCTAAGGAAGTCGTTGGTAAGAATTAGGATAGTATTCTAGAAGATAAGTAAACATGGTAATAGACAGAAAAAATGCAGGATATAATATTAAGAAAAAAAGAAAAATAGATTCTTAAATGTGGAATAATTTCCGAGAGAGGCAATAAATCGAGTTGAGTGAAATTGATGTATGGGAGACTTAATAAAAATGAAAAATGAGAAAGTAGTAGGACTAAATAGTATATATAGTACTAGTTAAAGTATGAAAATGGATGTATTAAATTTACAAGCATTGATAAATCATTTTTTCATTTAAACAATTTTCAATGAGTCCAATGTAATATTATTTTCTGATTTATTAAAATGTCTGTTATTTTCCATTTAGTACGCTTAAATAACTACCTAGGAAATAAAAAAATTATCTCTTTAAAGTACTAACAAGAATACATTTTCTATTAGAAATTTCCCTACTCAAAAACTACATATATATATATATATATATATATATATATAAGTCAGTTTATATGTTATATTCTCATTTATAACAAATTTTCATCAAGATAGTAAAACTAATTTTTCATTGCGCTTTTAAAAACTATTTAAAAAATCAAAAAATTACTTGTATAAAGTACCAACTAAAATACATTTCCTATCGGAAACCATCATAAGTACCCGAAAATTCTTACTTTGCTCTATCTACCCAAAAAAGTGTAAATATACATATTGCAGATTAAAAATAATAAAGTACCGGTCAATAGAGGGTAGAAGTATTTCGATCTTCGGGTTGAACGCAATAATGAATCCTTTATTTTTATAAAACAATTTTGAGCAGATCTTTGATATAATAATATTTAATATTATTAAAACAAGTTTGAAAAGCCAACATTGCAAGCGTACTTAATTCCCGGGTTTCAAACGTATTTTAAATAACAAATTGAAAATATTATTAAAAAAAAAAAAACGAACAATATCTATTATGGAGCTTCGGTGTAAGTAATACTGCCAGCAGTAATGTAGTGGAGCGTGTACCCACTACAGATTTTTTTTAACATGTGCTTGTACTCAAAACAAGTTTATAAATCCACGGACTTGTATTATTTTTTTTTATATATTAATTTTATAAATTGCTATACATTTAAAAAAAAAAAATTTCACCAAATTAAGTTCTGAAAATTTTTACAAAATAATAATATAAAATATCTTATTTAGAACAATCAAAACATATTTTTTCTATTTGATTATCTGATGCGTTATACCAATATTGTATAATTCATTTCTGTATAATGTCTGCAAATCTCTGTATAAAGTACATATATTTCAAAATTTAAAGTTGCTATAAAGACGCCAAAAATTTAGATAATATTTTTAAAAAATATAGTGAATCAAAATAAAAGCTAACCTACATACTTAGTAAAAATGTCAAGTATTTAGACCCATTTTTTAACAGGTTTTACAATTAACAAAATTAATTTATGTTAATTTTATATACATTTTTGGTGAAAATTCGAATTTCTTTTGGAATTACGAAGAAATAACGAATCTCGAATTTTCAAAATTGTTTTTACCGTTTTATGTACTTTCTTGACCGTTTTTCCTTACGCGTTAAAAAGTTATTGAGAAAATCGAATAATGACTTTTCTAATGTACCCATCAATTTGATGTAATTCACTACTGGAAAATGGGTAAGCACGCCTACTAGAATTGTTAGTATAAATACGTGTTTGCGAAAAGGAAGAGAAAAAATTCCGTTTAGAAAAATCCTTAGAATAAATCCTAGTATACCTGTATAGGAGATAGATATGTATATCTAGTTATGATATTTGAATAAAAAAATATGAGGGTTTGGTGGGTTTGGGTGGTATAGAACTTAAACTTGGTGGCTGATTCCCAACCCCCTACCATATGCTTGGCTTAATTCAATATCGGATAGGCATGAGTCCCTTTAGAAAAGTCAATGGCATGAGTTGGTCTTCTCAATTCTTTTAAGCCTTTCCAATTATTTCGCGTTTTCGAAAGCGTTTCTTCGATATTTGGGGACAAATTTGGGTATTTTTGGCCACCTCTGGAAAAATTCTAGCTACATGCCTGATGTGCATCCACTAATTTATTTACAACTACATCACTGACCGTCAATCATACCTATATTTATACATTAATTATATACCTATTCGTCGTAAGAACAAACCTAGCACTATGTCTGATTGTGTGTGACCTTACTAATTACGTAAAATATAAAAAATATTTATTTACAATAGCTAGACATAACTAAACTATTATTGTAATAATTATACAGTCGGAATAATTTCGTGTCAAGATTTTATCTATCGTATTGTACTTAGGTACTTATCGTATGTTTTTTTCCCTAGTCGTTATCTTCCGATTACCAATTAATAATACATTTAAAGTTTAAACAATGAAATACATTTAACTACATACAATTATTAAAATCGGCATGCTCAATGTACCTATAATTTGTGCGCGTTTATACCTATAATAATACAACAATTTGCATATTTTTCAGAATAAGAATTAAATATAGTTAGAAATGAACTGAAGACTGCTACAATACATTATTATTTTATTTTATTTTATAAAGGCGAAATTGCTATGAGACACACGATATAAAGTCGTCGACTAAATTACATATTCGGTGTAAATTTCAAGGTTTTAAAATCATTATTTTCGAAATTACGAAGAACTAAAGCATTTTGATTTGACCATGTCGTATTTTTACCATTTTTTCATCATTTATTGGTTGTTTTTCCTTACGATTTAAAAAACTATTAGGGTAATTGAAAAAAGTAAGTACTCTCTAAAATACAAACTAGATGTAATTTTCTACGGGAAATTAGGAAAGTATGTAACGATTGGAATAAGTTTATTCAGAGGGGGAGGGGTTCAAAAAAATATTGTAAACCGACAATTTATATACTCTTTATATGTTTTACTATCGTTGTGGGTAAAAATTGCTAAAGTTGATCGACAAAAATAGTGTTATTGATGTGGGAGGATCAGCAGGGTTTGTGCACGGTTCGTTGTTTTTGCATTTTTAACCTTACATGCATATGATATTTTTCAACATTACATATTTCCCTATTCATACATTTTTTTTTAAATTTCTTACAGTAATATAAAAACTCTGTAAAGTAAATGGTTATTTTTAGATTATTTTAAGATATTTATTAGCAAATTAAGAATATTTTTATTTTAATATTTCAGCATAGGTATACCTGACGAAAAGGTTAACATTCTTTGACAGAAATACTACATACAAAATATAAACTATAAGATTAGTAATGTGAGTTGTAAAATATAATATTAAAATATTAATTTGCCATTTGATATACTTTTAAGTTTTAATTGATAAATTTACTTTAAATTTTAAAGTTAATCATTCGTTAGTTTAAAAAAAAATAATAAAAGTACCTAAGAACCACGGGCTAATAATTGTATGAATATTTTATTTAATAGATACATTTTCAAATGTTTAGAACCAATATTTTCCGATTTATATTAATCATACCTATTTTTTGTCATTTTCGTCAAAATTGACAAATTACTCTTCAAAGTACCACACTGATGAAATTTTATGTTGAAAAAACGTACATAGAAAACTGAGATTATTACGTTAAGTCTGCTAATATATTAATTGCTTATAGAAAAATATGATTAAAAATCATCTAAAATTAATAAATATTTTGTTCCACTCATCTAAAATTTAGTAATTATAATAGTTTTTAGGGCATTATTATTACTATTTTAAGTCATTACATTTCTAGTTATTATAATTTAAAAATTCTATCTATACAAATGTATTATAGATATTTAAGTTTATAGAATCAATCATTTTTGGTTCTGGAGGGTATCTAGTACCCCTACACCCCATATAAATACGTCGCTGATTGGAACCAATAATTTTTGTCTTTTTGATATGTAGTCCTCATTTCTTAAAAGTCCTTAATAAATATTCAAATATTACGAATATAATGCATACGTATCACCTCCGAATTTTAAGGGATTCTATATAAGACATTTTAAGAAAAATAAAAATTTAACTGATTAATAATGTTTAAATGCAATTTAAAAGTATTTTACAATTCTTCTCATATTATTTCGGTATTTTAACTTCGCATAATCACAATATTTATTTAAAAATTATATAAAAACTGCCTTCCAGTCTGTATCTATAGCTCGCTCACCATTCATCTAAAATAAATAAGTGTTTAATTTTTTTGAAAAACAATAATTTAACTGTGTGCCTTTTTAAAGACATTTTTTTTATTACTTCAATATATAACCTAATATTCATGCTTTGAATAAAAAAATATTTTCCCTTTTTTATTAAATCAAATTTTTATCTTTATTAGTTTCAATATATGAGCAGTGCTGTACAATTCAACGATTTTTTTTTTTTTAACTCGGTTATGTTAAGTTAATAGAAAAAAATGGTAAAAGCTTAAAGTATTAATACATAGTTATTTTTTTCTTAACGATCAAATAAGTTAAAAATTAATTTAAATTCAAAAGTAACTTATTAACTTGGGTAAAATTGTTTTATATGAGTCAATACAACATTTGAGACATACAAGTATAATTAAGTAAATACCTATCTATTATTTTTTGGGAAAACACTGTTATTTTTCATTTAAAACATTATTAAATTTTTAAAAATCATTAAAATAAAATTATTGAAAATACTATACTTTTAATAATTATTATTAAAATTAACAACAAATAGATTCATAAAAATGTTTAATTATTATTAGTAGTAGCAAGTACCTACTATTTACTTCAAAATTTTAACAAATGGAAATTTCTCATTAGAAATTAGTACCTACCTAAATATTATTTATTGGTGGGAAATCTAATACATTCCAAAATTTATATTACAGAGAAAATATTATATAATATATAGTTAGGTATTCTTTTTTATTTATATTTTCGGCAAATAAATAGGTAATTTTTATGGTATAATAATTATTAAAATCGACAAAAACAACTTTATTTTTATTCAACCATTTTGATATATATCATAATATATATCAATATTTCAAAATTAACTTAACTCAATTTTAATTAAAAGTAACTCGTTACTTCAAAGTTAATATAATCAAAAATAAGTCAAGTTATTAAGTTAGGTCAACAAAATTCAAATATAAAAAGTTAAGTTAATTTTAACTTATTAACTCATTAATTCCCAGCATTGATTAAGATTACCAGTAAGATATATTTTTGATACCAAATGACAATATTATTAGTGCTCGAATTTCAATTAAAGTTTAACGAATTCACTTAGTATAGATAAATTCATTTTTTCCCGTTATGATGTTTTTATTAGATTATCATAAAATAATTTAGTGAACTCAATAACCATTCAAACATTATAGTTGAATTTTTGTTTAATTAGTCCGAGATAAAACGTTGATAAAAATTAATTTTTTATCTTTGTCAATAATGGATCAATAATGAGTTTTTAAAAAAAAATTTCTAGGATTTACTTATACTGCTATTAGAGATAGAGTTTCCAAGGGGGATTTTTGGATTCAACCCTCAATACACACATAACTGCAATCATAATATATTCTTACTTCGTTTTCTCACGGGTTTTCTCCAATACTGGGCATTAACGAGTTTATAAGTTAGAAGTTAATTTTAACTTTAAACATAACTTATTTTTAATTATATTAACTAAAGTAAAAAAAATAACAGTATTTCCAAAGAAATAATAGACATATTATATATTATACTTAATTATTAAGTATACTTAATTATACATATTTGTATATATCAATGTTATATTGGCTCGTACAAAAAAAAGTTAACTTAATTTAAGTTAATAAGTTATTTTTTAACTTAACTTAAACTTTTACTATATTTTTTATTAACTTCAACTTAACTGAGTTAAAAATGTCATTAACTTGCCCAGTTTTTTACTCTCTTTATTTTCTCTTTCTTCATTCTTCCCGTACACTCTTTCAAATGTATTTCTGTACACTTCGTCGTACCTACTGTATACATATTTTAATACACTTATATAGGTACACAAACACAAAAACACACCGCTCCACTATCACACTTTGCCTATAGTTGTCATCATATGTGACGTAACATAATGACGAAGTACTGAGAATTAGCCAACCAACAATACTATATTACAATATAATAGAAATTAGGTGTAATGATTATGCCACTGCCGTCCTCCGATCTCCCACTCACCGATGCCACCGATTTCCCGAAATCACAACGACAATAATATAGTATTTAATTAGGTATTGCACACCTATATTAAATAACAATATTCGTATTAGAAATAATACGCGAAGTTATATTTGATTTTATTTACTGTATGAGCATAGTTCAAAAATGTGCAATAGTAGTACCTATACGATGAGTATAATAGGTATATAAATAAAAAATAAGTCATTTAATTGAATTAACTAGGTATTTCATTTACATAAATGGTTTATGCATATTCCCTCTAAAAATCCAGTAAATCTATGAATCCGTGAATATTTATTTATATTTGTAATTAAAATGTATTTAAAAATTATTAATAAATATTTTTGTAAATTTCTGTTATTTAATTACCAAGATATAGATACTTTCTAAATGAAATCTTATACATTTTAAACTATAAATGCATTGTCAATACTTTTTCATAATATACTTCAGATAGGTAACTAGAAGTACATCTAAAAGACATTTAAATATTAAATACGAATACAACTAACTGTAAATCTAGAAGCTTCACAGTCAAATATATAATTGTTTTTATGAAGATTTTAAAATAATCCCAGTTAAAACTATATAGGTACCTACATATTTTCCGATATTCATAGAAATCTTCGAATTTGATAAATATTGAATAAATATATTATATCAGATCGCACTCACCTTATACAAGTAGCATGTACACAGATGTAAAATTATTTTCACTGAGATTTTTCTTTGGAAACTCTTAGGTTATTCTGCGTGCTTGGCAGTTAAATCTAGTATTATAAAATACAAATTATATATTTTCCTTTAAGTAATTGTTTTTAATTCAATTACAACATTTCAAAATAATAAAAGCTCAGTTATTGCAGCTAATTTATAGTATTTTACTTATTGGAAGAACTATCACTACTCTTATATAAGTATTATATAAATGTATAATCATACTGGTAACTAAACTTATAACCACTAATTACCACTATATACCACTACTATTTATAACCTATAAGTAATAGGTAGATTATACAATAATACTCTTTTGTATAAATTGTAAAATGAAATTATAATTAATAATTAAAATTAACACATAATAAATTAAAAATTATACCATTTGTATTACCAATTGTACCATTTATATCCGTGGTAAATTACATAGGTGTACAATTTACTATTTAGTATTCATAAAATAATTTAGTGTATTCAGGCACAACAGAAACTAAATTATATATATTTAATCACCAAATGATTTATTATCTATATTATTATATAAAAATCAAGCCAAAAAATTAAAAGACTGCAATTCTAAAATCGTTTTGTTTTTTCGAAAATATTGTGATTTCAGTCGTTTTAATATCACAATAAACTACAGTCTGGTTATGTTATTGTAAACACAGGATATACATAATATCGAAAATATTTGATAAAAAAATTATCTAAAATATAATAAGAATATTATTTTATTTTCTGTAAATGTTTTGAAAACATTTTGCTTTTTTGCAATCTAGAATGAACACAATTTATCAACATTTTTATATTAATATATGTATTGAACAAAAAATTTTATAATATAATATATAACATAAAATCTATGTAATTTTAAAGTATATATTAAATGCAGTTATGTTTAATTAATTATATTTCTTAGACATAATAGTATAACTATTATCGTATTTTATGAATAATTATATTTAAGTAATAATTAGAAATTATTGATATATTTTATCTATTATATTATTAACAGATATTATATACCTGTTCTAGTCTAATGGTATAGTTAAAATTTTTATATTATTAACCGGACACAACTTGTTTATACTTTTTTTTTTTACCAGACTTAACTGGTGTATACGTATTTATTTTACTGGTAACAATTCAAATAGTATAAAAAAAAACATGACACAACTCGTTAGAAACATGATATTTATTTTTCGACTCATTAACTTGATCGACTTTACTATCATCTAAATGTTATGCCTTATATTATATTTCATACCTAATACTATACATAATAATATAAAGTAAATATTATTAGATCTATGAATTTCTAGAATTTGCGTATTTTTTCTTAAATTATTAAAACCAAGTCATATAATAGTACTATAATTTATGTTAGTACCTATTACAAACATTATGTTTCAAAGTTTAATGGAACAAAAAAAATTAAACTTAAAATTTAAAAAAAAAGTTCAACAAATCAAAAATACTTGGTATAATATTGCAACTATTAGATTGAGTTTGTTAATTTGTATCAAATTTTCGCATATTTTAAAAATAATTAAAAATAATTTTTTTCTTTAGAATTCATATTTTGTAATCTGTAATTATTAATGAAATTTAAAATCTTTTAAATATCTACACCTAGGTATATTGACAGATTATAATATAGATACTCATATTATTGTAATGTGTTTGATTATTATTTATAGTCATTATGGCGTGATAAGTTATTAGCATGGTTATTATCCTAGTATTATACTATAATAGAATAGGTAATAGATATGTTTTAATGGTTATTAACTATCGACGTTTTTTTTTTTTTTTTTTGTGCATATTTTAAGTTATTTTTAAGAGCATATGCATATGCGTGAATACTTGTTATTTATTATTTTATTGCCAACTAGAATAAGTTCATAGCCCTATAGCAATTGGTCGATTAGATACTTAGATTAAAGAAATATATGTATGCATGGTAAATGAATAGAGTTCAATATGGTAAATTGTAAACATTTTAACTGCAAAAATAAAAATGTATTGTGATCCCAATATTGATCTATATAAATAATGAAAATATACATATATACATTATAGTTTTGTAAAGTAGTTGGTATTCAATAAATATACGTTTTCATATTTTAATAAAAATTCCAAAATAGGTATTTCTCAAAATATATATTCGAAATTATAAATTACCTATGTATTCTAAATATTTTCGTGTTATTTTTATTTTTTGAAAAATATTTTTTTTTTAAATTATGAACAAAAAAAATCGAAATTTATCGGGTTATAATTTACATTTTATAATTGAACGTTTTGTTGATTTTCTTTTCTTTTTGAGTAAAAGAAAAAACAAGGTTATATAGACTATAATATTATATTTTTATAAAATCTGAACACTGAGTAGGCAAGAACAATTGTTCTCTTTTACGGTAGGTACCTATTTAAAGTTTAATATAATCATATGAATTACATATAATTTTAGAAATGATCCAATCCACTTTTTATAATTACTATTATTCAGAAAAAAAAGTATGTTTGAATAATTTTAAAATACCTATCTACTTTATAATTTTTGTACATGATTTGAATGAATATTTTAAATACAATTTAGAAATCTATTTAAATACATACGTATTTATTTATTTTCGTCTATTTATAATACTATTAAAATTCTAGTTAGACTATTCAACTACATATTCTGAATATATTTTAAAAGTTTTCTTTAAAATTTTACAATACTATTTTATATATATATTGGAACTATATTCATAACCAAATATGAAAAAATGAATTTTTCTTTTGAGAAAGAATGTAAATATTCATACGTTCTTAATTTTAAAATAAAAAATAGTGATAACGAAACAATAAAACACTGAAAACTTGAATTTTCAAAAAGTTCACTCTAAGTGTTTCTAAGTGTACCTATTGTTTTCTAGTATAATATTTTCCAGACCTATATATTCTAAAATAAATGTTTTCCTTCATTTTTTATTCCTGTAGAAAATTATTTTTCTGTGGATTTTTCCCAAGGCTAAAATATATAAATTTTATATTATTATTCCTGATTTTTATTTTCTTCTGAATAGTTTTTATCATGTAATATAATATAATTAATAATACATATTTTTTAATATGATAAAATCTTTCCTTCAGGATATTACTTAATACATTTCCCCACGTATGCGTATATTAATTACTATTATTTTGAATCTTTTAAAACATTTCCAAAAATACTTATATAAAATGTTTTTAAATAACTACAAGTTATTTTCCTGGTTGTTAAGTGTCTAAAGTTCTTATATTATTTTCATTTATATCGACAAAGTAAAATGCAAAAGAGGCTAAGCGCCTAAGCGACCGTCTCAGAAGGCAATTACATATTTCAGACAAGTTGTTACAATATTGTATGAAAAAAATTCAAATGGTTACAGTATGTGTGTAATATTTATTTTCTATGTTAGTGATATATTTAAATATTTTGATGATTGATTTTTGTCCGTGGCAGAGAAATAGAGCATTGAGGTAGTATAGTCGATTTTATATTGTAGCAACATTTCACAGAAACATAATAAAAACATTTAAAAATATTGCATAACATTGAATTTTTCTGTTTCTTCTTCTTCTTCTTCTCTTCTTCTTAGTATCACAAATCTTCCAGTTTTTGCCTCCACTTCAATTTCCTTCGACTCTTCTGGATTATGATTCATGCTGATTAAGTATTCCTAATTTCTTGAAACTCTGCTTTATTCAATCTATCCATAACTTCTTTGGGTATTCTCTTGGCCTCTTTCAAGTTGGTTTCCACTTGACCACCGGTTTTAAGTCCACTGAGTTTAACCTCATCATAACATGCCCAAACTATTAGATTATTTGTGCTTTCACATAATTAGTTATCCCCAGAACTCCTGTCATCTCTCAGATCTTTGTTTTTTTTTTTACGTCAGCATCCCAGTTCGATATCATATACCAAGTCACAGATGATCCTCAGTATTTTGTTCTCAAACGACATCAGTTTTTGCTCCAATCGGCTTGTTAAGTCCATACTCGGCATTATCCTGGATCTAACTATTACCGTATAGAGGTCAGTGGTGGTTTTACGGGGGAGAAGGCGATAGGTGGATTGCTCCCCTTGACCTTTTTTTAAAATCTGCAGTGTTTTAATATATATAAATATAATCTATAATAAATTATTCAAAATAAAAAATTATAATTCCAATGTATTATTAAAACCACTGGCATTGAGGTAAATAATAAATTGTTGTTACAAAATAGTTCGTACTGATTTTTAATATCCTACGAAATGAAAAATTTCGATTTGATAAAATCCTATTTTTGACATTCTTTCATTATTTTTTAATAGTTTTTCCTTGCTCATTCAAAACTTATTGAAAATATCAAAAAATGTTTTCTTTAAAGTACCAACTAGATGTAATTTTCTATCGAAAAGTGGGTAAGTTTGTAAAGTTCGGAATAGTCCTTCTGGTAGACATTTGTTTATAGAGAAAAAAAATGAACATTGTAAAATCACTATAGC
This sequence comes from Pemphigus obesinymphae, assembly GCA_025469235.1. NCBI lineage: Eukaryota > Metazoa > Arthropoda > Insecta > Hemiptera > Aphididae > Pemphigus > Pemphigus obesinymphae. Next base: position 63,236 of record JAIPRL010001563.1, on the reverse strand, counting down.
TCCTTCGCTATACTCAGAATCTTAAATACTTTTTTCCCGTCGATTTTTTTAATATAGTTAAATTAATAAACGAATAACGTTGTATTACATTTTTTCAGGTCTTAAAATCTCATTTTACCAACTATTTGGACTTAAATAATTCAAAATTGATAATATTTTTTTACATAATTTTATAAAAAAAAATAAGACTATAAAAAAAATCGTGACTACGTATTTTCGAGATTTTTTAAATTTAATTATTAGAGTAACATATATTTAACGCTGAATAAAATTTTTAAATCTTAAAACCCAAAATTATCCCTTTTAGGACTTAGAAACTTTAAAATCTAAAATATCTAAAATGCAAAAATGCAAGACCAAGACTGCACTAGAGCTAGCAAGACCAAGACCAAGATTTTATTATTACTGAAATAAAAATCTTATGCAAAGCCAAAACCAAAATCAAGACTTGACTGTAAGACTCATGCAAATCTTGCTTTTATATAAAATAATAATTAATAAATTTAATTTTTTTTTTCTCGGTATAAGTACACTATTTACAATTCTATACCAAATCTTCAGATTTATTTTAATGCAATCATCAATATTCTATTGTAATATTATCAGAAAATATTATCGTCTATGGATTATATGAGACATAGGTAAACAAATTTCCTACTATTTCTCTAAAGTTCGGTGTTATCGAAAACAGTAACTACATAAGTATACAGATACAAAGTACTTCCCGAGACAGTCCACAATTTTTGAACTCACACTTAACCTACGCTCCAGTGGTACATACGTAATCGGAATTGTAGGTACCTACATAAATGCTCGAGTAATAGTATACGATTACAGGCACGGCTAAGGAGGGGAAACTTTTTGAATCGCCACAGCACATTTAATAACATCCTGAACGAGCTCAAACCAATGACAAAATATGTTGTACACTAAGGTATATAATATGCTAAAAGTCACTATTTTGGGTAGTTCAAAATCGAATTTTGGATTACTCATATGTCAAGGGAAAGTGGACCTAGCGTCTAGTGGTTTTTCCTATCTCCCCCCCCTTGTTTCTTAAAGCCTCTATACATACCCATTGAGGGGCAGAGAATGGACATAGCCTCCTCTGGACAATACCAAAAAAAGTGACTTTTATTATGTTATATACCAGAGTGTATAACATACTTTGACATCAGCTCAAGTCCAATCCTATGGGCACATATGCCCCTATATCTTCTTCCACAGCCAGTTTCGCCCAAAAGGTCAAATTTAAGTAGATCTAATCAATTTATTATTTTTTAGCTCATAATATATGTCGAAAAATTATCTCTCGGGAGCTGCCAATTATGAGCTAAATAATAATAAATTGTTTGGAATGTTTTGGGAAGGTCTAGATAGTGCCCAGCAGGAACCATTTGCCATAACCGATACGTGAACTTAATGGGTGACGCCAAGCTCGGTCTGTACTATTAGGGTTTATTTCAATTTTTGTGAACAGAGGAGGGGGTCAACTACCCCCATTGTCTCCCCTACATCTGCCTTTGTATATGTAATACAATTTAAAAATACATATTATGTATAAATAAATCCTAATTTATAAATTTGGTTAAAAAAAAGCAAGACTGCAAGAATTTTTAAGACGAAGATTTATTCAATAAGACTAAGACTACCATGGTCTTTGGTCTTGGTCTTGCTTTGTGCATCACTACTATAAATAGGTAGTTGAAAACTATAAAAATACTTTAATCAACGTAAATATATTACTAAATTATTATTTGCCGACTGTTTTCCGAAGTTGGGGGGTGAGACACTCCTCCTTCGGGGGGGCCCTGAATGGGGATTTGAGGTATCCATAATAACTTATATTTAGAAACCTAGAAGTAAAGTGTATGTATGAAATATAAATGAAAGAAAAATATTTTCTGCTCCTCCCCGACAGTGTTTTCAAGAACCGCTACTGATAGCGGTGCATTTTAGTTTTTCTAGAAAATAATTTAAATCTGAGGTATTTAGTTAAAACATATCATGCCTTTTCTTCCTTGATGATGTGGTTATTTAATTCGATGGACCAGTCATTATTACCATTTATATTATATTAGTAAATTGGTGAACTTTTTCAAATGTATGTCCTTGATTCACTACATTATCGATATGGTTGTTGTTTGATAGCTCCATTACTTTGGTTTTATTGTTTCGTTTACAATCAGACTTTTAGCTTTTGCTTCGTTAATGAGAGTTGAAATGTTTTGGGCTATATACTCTCTTCATTGTTACCAAATATATTTAAGTCATCTGAAAAACCTGATATAGGTATTAATTTTTTTTTATTCCGATGTCGATACCATATATAGTTATGCTTCTGTACTCTCCGTACAACTTTCTCTAGTACAATATTGATATATAACATTAAATTAAAAAAAAAAGATAGAACGTTTTTCGCCTCCTCCACCCTATCTTGAGTATGGTATGATAACGATTTCTCCTCATGATGGCGGGTGATGGAAGTCTGTTAATATAGGTTATTTTTATTTTTAAGATCTGAAAATTTAATACAAGGTTAAACGTACTTTACTTTATTAAAAAATATTGAAAATCATTATAGTCATAATTGTTTGTTCTTAAAGTTTTCAACGATTCATATTTCATTATTTTAGTATAAAAATTCCTGCTGCTTAATTCCGAGAAAATGGATTTTAAATCTTTCATAGAATTTATGTTTGACTACTATGTGTACGTTATGTGTAGTTATACGTGATTAATATTTTTACATTTATTTAAAAATGTATTCTTATAAAAAAATAATTTAGCCTGCCCACAAGATTCTGTTCCAATAACATAATAAAAAAAAATGGTTCCATATATTTTAGGTGTTTATATAGCATCTTTTAAATCGTTTAAAACATTGACATTAGATATCTTCATAAGACTTGTATATTAATGATTTCAACATTCCTATACGTATATTTCCGTATAATAATTTCTTGATAAAAAATCTATTTAGTATTTTTTTATTTTCATTAATCAATCAAATTAACAAAACCTACATTTTTAAATAATTTATCTACCTTTTTTAAACTGGAGCTTGTTGTGAAGGCAGAGATTTAATATTACAGAATTAAATCACATTTTATTTTTCCATATAATATATTATAGTGTTTTTCTGGATCCACGTATTCCCACGTGTGTATACGATTTTCCGCGTGCATATAATTAATATTTCCCCCGATTTTCTAAATTTCTGAGAATTATTTTTTTCTGGATCTCTCTCCCGAATTATACTGGTAAACTTATTTTCCTATAAATTATAATATAAAAAATTATTTAAAATAAATATTAACACATTTTGTTTTCGTGGTAAATTTCATTTCTGATAAATATATTTCCCTGCGGTATAATATATATTCTGTTCCCATATACACATTATATAATACAACGAAATATTTCCGTATATACCTATTAAGTGCTCCCGGTATATTTTAGGTTTTTAAACGTGATTAAATACGCTTATTTCAAAATATATATGAACCTATTACGAAATGTTTACATGTATATTATATTCTCCCGTGTGTTATTTTTCGGATTTATATAAATTCCCGGAGAAATATTTTCCTCGATTTTCTATTACTGCCGACAAATATTTTTTTCTGGATTTCTTCTTCCAATATTACACACACACACACACACACATATATATATGTATATATATATTATATTATATAGGTGATTTTCTGATCATTATTTTCTTGTAAATTTTTCACCTGCATATAGTCCATATTCTTGATGAATATTTTCCTACAAGATAATATTAGGTACTGTTCCTATGGGTGATATATTGAACGAAAATGTACTGGTATAGGACGACACGTAACCTTCTACAACTATTACTACCACTACTACTTCTTCTTCGTCTTCTTCTTCGTTTTATTCTTCTGCCGCAGGTGCACGACTCGGTGGGAGCAAAAGCGATCTATCGCATAACGAGCGGCCACGATATTGTACGAGGGAGGGAGGTCGCGCTCGCCGTGAGAGCCATCCATCGCGGTCCGTTGCCCGTCGGTCGGTCAGTCAATCCGTTATCGCGAGCCTTCGCCCGTCGTCGACTCCGCTGCAGCAGAACGCACCGCGAGCGCGGTAAAACGATAATATTATTATTTGAATTTCGCAATTTTTTTTTATTTTTTTTTTAATACACTAAACACGCAAACGTCAATGCGTACAACATAACAATATTATTACAATTATTCTCTCCGTTTTACCGACAAACAATAATAGTCTACAATATAACATATTATAATATCGTGATAATATTGAAAATAACTGCAGCAGTGCCGAAGTCGTGCGTCTGCGTGATCGTTCGCCAAGCACACTCATTCATTACCGCCGCGCACCGTCCACGTCGAAACTACTTTCAACGCTGCAGCAGCTCTCTCTCTCTCTCTCTCTCTCTCTCTCGTGCATACCGCGCGCATAAAGTATAATAATAATAATATATTATACTTGAAGAAATCGACGTAAGCCGTTTTTTTCTTCCTTCCGAAAAAGAACATTTCTCCCCCCCCTCGCGTTTTTCCGGTACACGATCCAATACGGTATAGTTCACGGGGGCCGCCTTGCGCGCGGTGCGTGCCTTGCGTCTGTGATCGCGCGCAGAAAAGAATAGCAACAGCAAATGTTGCGACGACCTGCAGCGCATTGAATAGCCGTTGAAGTCTCCCCCAAAAACAAACACCAGCAGGGGCACTTATTCTCTCTCTCTCTCTCTCTCTCTCTCTGTATATACCGCAACAAAAGCTCAACGACAAGATGCACAACAAAAAAGGCAAACTGTGTACCAAACTGACCAGCAGCTTCCTGCGCAAGTGGTGTAAGTACACGATAATATAATATTATGTAATATAATTTTAAACGATAAGCACGTATCCAGGACTCCCCCGAAATTTCGTTTACAAAAATGTTTCGATTTTCGATTAAATAAAAATGAAAAACATAACTTTATTAATTGATGTGTCCGTATAGGTATATAAATACCTATACTGAAAAGATTCCAAAAGCGACCATCAAAATTAAATCCCAGCTCCGTGCTCGCCATTAGATATACCTACCGCGATATCGTATAATGTAGTGTTTTTCGCGGCGGTGTATAGCAATGATGTATATAGGTACACTATACACATACCTACTACAGTTATGGTATATAATAATATATACATGTTAGCGGCCGCCGCGTCATCGTGCTCGCATAACCCGTCGATATCGTCGATGTATTATTTTAACGGCAGCCCGAAGCTATATACGCCTGTTGCGTATTATACACCGCGTTGTTATATCGTATAATATGCAAATTCATAACGTTATTTATATACGATCGGGTGCTGCAGATCATAGCAATTAATGTTATAATATATAGGTATGTAGTCATAATCATCGGTATATGTGCAAGGCCGGTAGTTGTACAAAGTTTCGATTAAATTGAGAGAAAAAAATTGAATGTAGTTTGACGTTATTTTAAGACGCGTCGAGCATGGCTTATATACATTATATTCATTTATATTGCATTCTGTATATATATATAAGTGGTAAACGGTGAACAAACGGTAGATTGTTACCAAATTGTCAAAAGTTAGATTATTATGCGCCTATATTTTCATCACTTCCGTGCGATAAACCCGTGTTTTCATTTCATTCACTGTATAACCAGAAAAAAATTTAAAAAATTTAATTTTCCCAAAATTTTTAGTTATATTGCATTTGCCGTCACTACCCGTGCATTTACAATATAATAACGTCGTCGTTTCCGCCATACGATAATATCTACTTGACTCGCTCGCCTTTATAATAATATGTGCACAGCCATTGGCCGGCTATACTATTTAACTCGAAGCTGGTTATATGTACACGCGCGATAAGTTGGTTTTTATATAACGAGATGTAATGTAAAGCAGGCACCTGGCGCGAGCGCGCGCGGACACGGTCAACCGGCCCCGGCCCCGGCCGAAGAGAAATCTCAAAGACCGCGCTTGTAACGTGCGTGCGCGCACCATCGCTACAGTAATTTATACTTTATAATGCTCGTGCACTGTGCAGTGTAAAATCTGCATAAAAACACACTGAACCGTCGTGGTCCGAGTGCCCCGTAAGCCGGCGGCAACGATGGGTACCTACCATATAGCTTATATTATGTAGAAGAGCAGTTTGTCGTTTTCTTTTTTTCCGTCCGTCCATTCCCATTCCATCGCTTTTTAGTTTTCAGTTTTTTTTTTCTCATTCTCTCTTTCTGTTTGTACATAATAATATAATATCCATCGGTTCTTGTCGTCTCTCTTTCTCTCCTTCGTGTATGTCCGTACGCCGTACTCGTCTCGAAGGTCCCCCGCGACAACGACGAAGACACGTACGTGCACTCGGCTAACCGGTTTCGTAATCGTACAAAATCACTGCCACCGCGACATCATCGTCGTCGTCGTCGTCGTCAACGAAATAATATAATATCGGCACGTTGAATAATAAAAAATAAAAATTTGTACGATGACGACTGGTGTGACCTTTCCCGTTTTTCTCGTCCTTTTCGCTTCGATTAGTCGACAATGTGTAATACACATGATATTATTGTGTAATTATACGATTAAGGTACCTATCTATACCCATAGGTCGTGTTTATTATTGCATTATATGTACCTATTATTATACCTATCTATACGCTCGAATGTCGATCGGTAATCGATTTATGAGCGTATAATAGTAGTTTCGAGTCTCGGAGTAGTCCACCTCGACGGAACAACCTAATAAAAACATAATTACTATAAATGCGATTATTACACCTATATAGGTACAATATAATGTGTCATAATATATCATATCGAATAAACGAGTATTGGTGATGTGGTTTAGCAGAAAAAAGAGAGAAAAAAACAGGGACTCAATATAATATAATATTATATTTCGTGTTTTACGTGTCCACAATGGGTAATATATTATAATATAATATATCTATACGAACGACCGCGGCAATGACGACGACGAATACGTGTAAACGATATACTGGACGACGAGTATATTATTTCATATATCATATAGCCTTTGTCGTCATTGTCCGATTAAACAGCAACACAAATAATTATTATCATTATTAATAATATCGAATTATATCCTTACCGCAATCCTTTTTCTCCGCAAACGACAATCATCTATTTTTACCTTATTATATATTATATATTATTATATATATATATATATATATATATTTAAGTTTAATAGTGATAAACGAACGAACACGGTTTTCAAACGTTAACTCTCACTCAAAATAAAATGCCTGGCAAATTAATTATATAACTGCCGCTGTCACCCGTCGTTGGCCTCCGAGGCGACCGCTACACAAGTAGGTATTTACCAGATCGCAGTTACTGGGAATCCGGCATACGGCGTACCTATGTACACTTTTGGTTTTTACCCGTTAAGCGGTCGATATAATATAGGTAGGTACCTAAATGAAAACCACACACATTTTAAGGTTAAAATATATAATATACTGTAAGTTGTACTGCACAGTCTTTGTCCGTTGGTATATTATATTAAACGTCTATAAGATTGGAAAAAACTTTGTGAAAATAAAAATCACCAGGCGGACGAAAACATCGAAAACCAAGCCAATGACACGTATGTAGGTACATAGACGGCTTATATAATTGTTCATATACCTATAAATCGCGAAGTTCTTTATAAACGATTATATTACTACCTGCAACAGGAAAATATAATACGTAGCAGATATCTTTGTCTAGTTAAATAACACTATAGGTAGGTACCTACAACATTATTTTGTAAAAAAAAAATATATATGTATTATCTCCAGTATTTCGTAAAACAACACGAGAAACTTCATAGACCTTGTAAAGATATATCATTATATAATTTGATAATATATAATATGGTTTATAGTATCATAAACACATATAAAATATAACTGCCATTTGATCCCTTCAGTAGACAAATAATTTGTATACAAATATTATAACAAAAAAATACTTTATCTTTTCTTGGTAACAAATAATGCGTTTTCTGCTGTTTTTTTGGCGGACAGATTAGCTACCTGGAAAAAATAGTTTAGAAAAATATCATACAAAGATTTTCATATATTTGTCATCAATAAATTGTACACTATAATATAAACTATACAAATATGAAATAATTACAAATTTCGGTCATTTTGTATAGAGATAAAAGTTCAATATTTTTCTATGGCAACCCTGCAGAGCAAATTATCCGTTCTAAAATGGTTAGTTTCTACATTTAGGCTGCGGTCGTTAAACTTGTATATAATTTGGGTTTAATCGCAATTTATTTTCAAACAAGTGAAAAGTTAAAATATACCTGCAACTTGCAAGGCCTAAATTTATACTTACCAATTTCACATTAATAACGTAAAATAATGTGTAATAACGATTTTAAATAGATTTTACTCTAAATTAAATTAGATTTTAGTCATCTTAAAATTTTCAAAATACAACATTAAATTTTGCTGCTTCTTATTGAAATATTTTTGAATAGAGCTTAATAATCGACCAATTGTATTTTAAAGATTAATTTAGAAGATATAATTATTACCAATTAATAGTTCAAGTAATAATATATAAACTGAAATTTAAGTAATAAAAACTAGGTATCTAGATATAGTGGTGGAAATTGATCTATCGTTTCTTCGATCCTCGGACAGTATAATGATTTTTATTTTTAAAACGAGGAAACCAGTGGCTATGTAATGATGTTGATTTTTTTTCTGTGAACAACTTTTCGACCAGAAAACTAGATTTAATCGATTTAAGTGATTCTATTTTCCGGTATCGAATTTAACCAGATCATTTATAAAGATCATTTTTAAAAAAAATTTTCAACAAACATGAACGTTAGGATAAACTACCGCAAAATGACGTAGAACGGCCAAAACACGTTTCCGTCCAAATCGAGTTTTGTTATTTCTTCGTATTCCAAAAAAAAAAATTATTTCAAAATCTTGAAATTTACACCGAATATGTAGTATTATATAGTATGTAATTTAATATAGGTACCATATTTTTATATTTAAAAGCAATGATAAATCATTGCATTCGAAAAACGATTCTGATCAGTTTGGCATAATGTATAGGTATGCACCTATTATATTTTCTGATTTATATTAAAATATGTTTGAAAATAGAATTTTTGAAAACCTAGTTTGTGTAGTACATAAGTGTTGATATATCTTAAGCCTCGAAATTCAAATTTGAATATTATAATTTTTACTTTTTGGATGGGTGTGTACTTATTTTCTCCCTGACGTTGTGTAATATTACCATACCAATATTATAATATTATTATTATTATTATTATTAGTAATCCGGTTAATACAATAATTTTACGAAGAAAATCGAAATCAATCCAGTGTGTCGAGGAACACACGCAAACAGTGTGATGAGCGATGTTTTTTTTTTCTATACCGATCGCGGCCTTCGCGACGACTGTTCTTACGCCGCCGCCGCCGCTCTCTCTTGCCCTTCACGCCGTCGGCCATCGTCTTCGTCGTCGTCGACGGCGGCTGCGGCTACTTTCTCTTGCGGGAGCGCGCGCGGCCCATCCGTCCGGTGTCTGCCGTGGTGACGGCAGTGGCGATGTCGTAAAACGCACGACGTGGCGTAACGCGTCGTCGTAAAACGTGACGTAACACGCCGTCGCCGGGGTACATGACGAAAACGCTGCTCGATATAATATTGTTATATTATATCCGTTGTGACGATCCGTTCAGACACGTGCTATCTTTGTCCGTCCAACGTTAGATACAATATTATTTTTACTAGCCATACATTAGATACGACGAATTTCGGATAATTCACGAGAATACGATAGGATTCGGGGACATGTTTTAGTGTGATGAACATTTCTATATGACTTGGGTATAGATATTCGGAGAGTTAGTCAGAATAAAAAAAAATTACTGACTCTCGATGAGAACTCTCCGAGAGGCCGTCACACCGATGATTTTCAGTAGGTAGTAAAAACCAACTAAACTAGACTACCCTAGTGATTTTAGAGTTAAAATGCCCATTATGAAATATGCAATGAATAATATTTTGGAGACGATCTCTTCGGTGTTTTGAAATATATTCATTTAGGTACCTATACAAGAGTTCATGTCGATTAAAAAAGTAAAAAAAATAGGTTTTTTGTCCCTATGTACAATATTGAACGATATATTATATAACACTAAAGTAGTACCGGTAAACACCGACAAGATCGTCTCGAAAATATTGTCCTATATTTATTTTATAATAGGTCAAGGTGTATATCCTTTAAAACCCGTTTAAATTGCCTTTTTGTTTATTTTTCCTCTTGAGAGCACGCCTCACACCATCCATACTGTATAGGCGACTTTTAAGAAATTTTATGAAAAATAGTAAGCTACATTTTAAATATTTTTATATTATATACCCAAAGTCACAATATCATATACTTTTATTTTGCGTATACATTTCAACAACTAAGTTGTTATCTTCAGCGTGTACCAAAAACTAACCGTCTAGAATACGGAAAATAAAAGTGTACGAAGAACACAGAAATTATTATAGTTGGCATTTTCTAAAATGAAACAATCAAATAATGAACCAGATATTGTTCCCGTAGTTTATATATCTCATCTGAAAGAATGGCAGAATTTTTGAACCTAGATACCTATATGAGCTATTGATCTGCAGTTTAACGTATTATAAATGATAGTGTAAAACCTAATTTGGGGAAATTATTAATTTCTGAGTTATGCGATAAAATTTATGCAAAAATGGTACTTACTTTCATAAACGTTGCGCAACACCACAATATTATACAGTTATCTAGGAATATCTATAAAATGCTCTCGTTGTTAACTACCATTCATTTTTATTATCTATAACAAACAGTATTATTTTTTTTTTTATTATTATTATTCGACTAGTAAATGAAGATACCTACAAGCACTTGGTAAAAATAGTAATTGGCGATGAATGGTCTTCTTGATAATTTTTTTACAATTGGCATCACCCAATTAAAAAATGAAATGAAATTAAGATTTATATCTTCAGTAAAGTTTGTGGCACAATCGGAGCTATTGTTGCTGAGATAAAATAAATGCAATTTTAATGGTTAATAAACGAAAAATCGGTCTCCTGAAAAATTAGTAAATATGATATTACACTATATAGTATATATACCAGTATATTTATTATTTATTTATGTTATTAAATAAATTAACAAAAAGATAAGTTAAATAATAATGTATTACATCATATAATATAATATGTAATGTAATCTATAATATATAACGTATAAGGTATAAGTAATAAAAATCAAATTAGCATAAAATTGTATTTTGAACAATATTCGTAAAACGTATCGAGTGTAGACATTTAGTAATCTGGAAGCTACTTATTAGTTATAGTAACCATAACAATATAATATAGTTATAAATTTGTAGTTCTTTTTGAATTTAAATACCTGTCTTTTGTTTTGTATAATATATCTATGATGATATATAATATGCTAATGTCTACTGTTCATGTAACTTATTACTGTACAAAAATGAAAATTTGAAATTTACTGACGACTGAGAAAGAATAAAATTGGGTTATAAAACAAATAAAAAAAACTTTGTCACATAGAAAAATAGAGTATGATGTGAAAGTACAGGACAAGACATAACGATATTATATATCTAGGTACCTAATGGAAAAGAAATGTTTTGAAAGTGCAACATAAAATATATATTAGTGTGCAAAAAATAATAATATGCGCATTGTATGCATTGATAATAATTATAGAGCTACCTGAATTTAAAAAAAAGCAAAATTAAAAAAAAATATTATCTATAACCTTATTATGTATATATATTGTTTGATAACCACGCCAAATTATTTCGTGGTCGAGATAATAAACACGTGTACCCATAAATAATTGCTGTAGTCTGATCAAAATTTCAGTGGTCGGAATAACAAACATCAAGTACCTATTCTATTATTCTAAAAAAAGCAATATAATATATTATAATATTTTTGCAAGGTTTAATTATGATGATAACTATTACAGCTGCTACAGTAAGCAATTACTGTTGTATGTATATTTATATAAACAAACCACTACATTTTATAAATGTAGGTAGACATACAGTTTTCGTAATGAGATAACTCGTAACATTTTTACTTTTTTGGGATTCATTTTTTAAAAATATTTTATCGTTAATTGTTGGCTTTCTTAAATATTATCTCTCAGATATTTTTACAGTGACTATTTTGATACTTTATTTATTTAGAATGTACATATCATTGCACGATATGTCCTTATTCTTATATCATAAGTAAATGATGTAGGTACGGTACCTATACATATATTACCTTATATTGTATATATTTTCCTTTACTGCTTATAGTATATGATTTTATATAATATAATAATATCATCGCATTTTAAAGTATTGTCTTCAGAGTTTCAAACTATAGGTAGGTAGGTACTGCAGACTAGAAATGAATTTGCTAGAATCGAATCGAAGAGCATCGAATTTTGCGAAGTTCTGATCAGACAAACAGATTTGTCTTAATTATTGGTTTTATCTTATTTTTATAGATTTATTATTATATAAAAATAATTGATACCTGTGGTATTTTTTACTAAATATTCCTCATTCCTTAACATAATTATATAGGTAGTTATAGGTTAAAGAAAATAAAGTAATTAATAAGAAACACTAAATAACGATAAATAACTGATTTAATAGACATATGTATGTAATACATGAATGTATGTAAATATACATATTATACATACCTACTATGTATACTTACCACCTATAACCGACGTAAATCAAATATAAAATGCTAAATAATGGCGAATTAAAATATTATTTGGGTATACACAATAAGGATTTCATTACCATAAAATAATTATAGGTATCTGTTTATAAGTGACATTAATGAATTTATGGTTAGATTCTCGGTTGTTCATAATTCAATTTCGATTTGCAATAATTGGTATACTTGCGACTTCATTCAGCGATTAACTGATTTTTCGGGAAGACTATATTCAAGGATCCTGTATCCTATAAAAAAAAAATACCCGCAGGTATTTGGGAGGTACAAGTATCTGTATATAAAGGTACATAGGATGGAGAGATAAATGACTTTAAGTTCAAGTTATTCAAGCACCCATTATACTTAATTTTAATGTTATTTTGAAATTGGATATATAACACACAAACAGGACATTATTTTCTATTACATTTATTTACTTTGGTTGTATTTTTATTTACGATATTTTCTTATTTTTTTGATTAGATTTCGATTCATATTATTAGCATAAACTATATTGCTAAGACATCTCCGTACTCGAAAATAAAATTACAGGTTCTGTGGCCTGTGCATCGGGTTTGATATTTTTGTAAAGAAAAAAATGCATTTTAAATTAAAAATCCAACAAATGTATTGCTTAGCTGCGATGAAAGATTTAAAAAAAAAATGTGTATTTGTTCTATTTCTTGTGTAGTTTTATTCAATACATACCTAATATTATGTACATAGTTTTTATTTCCATAATAAAATTTAAATAGCTGTATAAATTATGGTTTTGTTAAATTTTCAACACTATTATTGCTGCAGACCAATACCTAAATTAATTATAATTAAAAAAATGTATGTATACGTTTCACTTAGAAAAGATTTTATGCGTGTAGAACTTTTTCAAAGTGATTGCACGCATGTAAATTTAGAATTTTTATATAACTAGTCGTACCTACCAACTCGTACTAACAAAAAAATCAATTAAAATATTAAACGTTTTAGGAAATCCGTTTTCATTATTTGTTTATTAATTAGAAATAAACATAAACTGTGATGTTACAAAACTACAAATATTAATAAGTTATAAATAAACTTGTTTTTTTTTATAAATGATCAAAAGCATCATATAGGTACGGAATTATTTTGCCGTTTTCAATACATAACATTTATAAAACAAATAGTAAAACTTTTTAAGATCAGGATAACGACTTAAATAATTGTTTTAAATACGTATATCGTATAATAAATAATGAAAAAAAAATTACATATACCTATAGATATATATATTTTTTTTTTATCAAATGTGTCGACGTGACGAAGAGTGTTTATTAGTAGGGAGGAAATGTGTAAATAATGACATTTTTTCTACCGTTTTTTCTCAGAACGTATATATCGTATTACATTATTAGGTTTTTTTTTTTAATAAGGTTTTTTTATTAAAATTAATCCAAAACAATATTTTTATTGTTCTTAGTAGAGAATATTATCTCATAGTCTTGAGTTATTCAAAACGTTGAAACACAACTTATATATAGGTACTAACAGAAGATTGAAAAATCATTTTAAAATCTGGATATTATATTATATTGATCAAATGTGTAATCGTTAACTTCGAAAAGTCTAATTCGATCATAATCATATTCACATATTCACAAAACCTTAAAACGTGGACTGGGTGAAATAATATAGGTAATATAAAAATACGTGATTTTTTTAAGAAATTTTTCTCCAGATTTATATTAGGTAGGTAGGTACTTACATATTGCGTATTATATTATTATTACATTCTGTACATATTCGACCGAAGATATAGCGCATACGCGGCGAAGGCTTTGCGTAATGTTTTCCAAACAGAGTGAACGCGCGTTTGTGCGTTCGAATAAAAATTCGTCAACAATAACATAAACATCATATTATAATATACAGTCTCGGAGGAAAACAATAACAAACTGGACAACACTCGTGTATGTATAGGTTTATCTTTTTCTCAGGTTTTTTGTTGTATTATTTTTTCGGTTTCCGTTTAGAAAAAAAAACCATAATATTATCTAATGTTTGACGCGTGCAACAGCAGTCCTCCGCATTGTTTTATAGGGACAAACCCATTATTTTTGTAGTTCATTATAATATAATATGGAATATGAATAATAATATATCGTGTGTTGGTCACACATGTATCATACATTTATGCATATTTTGTATAGACTATAGGTACCTACTATATGCATACATAACTCTGACACGCGTGTGCCATATCAGTATTAAACTATTATAGTACAGTATAAAATAAAAAAAATAGAATGTGGATGGTAATAATATTATAATAATATGATAATACTATATTAGACTATATTACAGTAGTTCATTATGGAATACTACTGCACTAATCGAGTATCCGTCGCGTTTTTATGGAAATTGCCGATCGACGGTTTTTTCCCCTTGGTTTGACTAAGAATAATAATCATATATATATTTTTTTTATAATATACGTACAACATACATACATAATATACTAGGTATGTATATTTTGTATTATGATGATATGCAATTTTAATATAGGCGTCTGTTTTGTATGTAATATTCTGTATTTCTCACAACAATATTTGACTATTAGTTTTTTTTTGAAAAACATTGTTTTGCAACTGTCGTGGGAATATTAATTGTATTGATTTTATAAATGTTGAATACTATAGGTATTTAAAAAAAATAATGCATTTCGAATCTTTTTTTATGAGTACACGAAGACATCTGCAGCGTCGTTCTCAAAATGGTAACGTTATAGTTGTGCTACTTAGGGGTATACCGATATTAAATATAGAAACTCAATTTTGAAACTTTGATCTTTAATTATCTAAAATTCAGATGGAATTTCTCGTTATATTATTTTTAATTACATTATATCGACTTATATGTATTAATGTAATTCGCATTACACTCATATCGTTAAAATCTGTTTCACGATTATTTATAGAAAACCGTACGTACCTTCACAACAAACATATTATATCGTATACTCGTATAATATATACAATGTACATATACCCGTAAT
The DNA here is from genome assembly GCA_025469235.1 of Pemphigus obesinymphae. NCBI lineage: Eukaryota > Metazoa > Arthropoda > Insecta > Hemiptera > Aphididae > Pemphigus > Pemphigus obesinymphae. Next base: position 47,378 of record JAIPRL010001563.1, on the reverse strand, counting down.
ATATACTAACATAGATATCTATACAAATTATTTTACAATATGCCATCTTTGTAAAATCAAGTGATGGTGTTATAATTTTTTCAACTAATATCCGCTATGGAGGAGAAGTAATTCAATGATGTAATGATGACGATCTTTGCAAAAAAAAAAAAACTTTAGGAGGTGAAATCGGTAAACCCTTATTAGTGCAGCTTCGTAAAAATCATATAATTAGTGCTGATATCATAATATAAGTATGTAATAGATGTTATAGTAAATAAAATATTTGTCACTTTATATTAATCCTCACGGAATATATTATAGGTCCCAGAATAATAATAAAGACAATCATTGTCTATTTTGAATATTAAGAATACAATTCTGGGTATTAACGAGTTAATAAGTTAACAGTTGAGTTAAAAGTTAAGTTAATTTTAACTTTTTATATTTGGTTATTGTTTACTTAATTTATTTTTGGTTAAATTAACTTTTAAATAACGAGCTACTTTTAATTAAAACTCAGTTAAGTTTATTTTGAAACAATTGAAACATTTTGATTTCATATTGTGTCTATTGTCAAAATGGTTGAATAAAAACAGTTGTTTTTATCGTTTCTAATAATTATTATATTATGAGAATTATTTATTTCCCAAAAATATAAATAAAACAAGAATACCTACCTATATGATAATCTTCCCAAAATAAAAATTGAGGAATATGTTAGATTTTCCACCAATAATGAATATTTAGGTAGGTACTTATTTGTAATGAGAAATTTCTATTTGTTAGAATTTTTAAGAAAATAGTAAGTAACTACTAATCAAACATTTTATAAACCTATTTGTTAATTTTAATAATAACTATTATAAATACTTTGTAGTATTTTCAATAATATTATGCTAATGATTTTTAAAAATTTAAAAACTACTAAAGATAAAAAATAACAGTATTTCCAAAAAAACATAGATACTTAACTACACCTGTATATCTCAAATATTATATTGAATAATACGAGTATAAAAAAATAATAACTTAAGTTAATAAGTTTTTTTTTAAACTTAACTTAATCGTTGAGAAAAATAATAACTATTAACTTTAAACTTTTACACTTTTTTTCCTATTAACTTAACTACTGAGTTAAAAAAAATCATTAACTAACCCAGCATTGTAAAAATATGTATACATACTATAGATACTTATTGATATATAAACCAATAAGCCTATCATTTTGAGAAAAAATAGTTTAAAACTATAATGTGGACTCGGTAAAAATTGTGGTCTAGAGATAAATAGGCAAACATTTTATACTTTTATATTATACATACATAAAATGTCTTGTTATATACATACTATCTACGTATAAAGGTATATATATAACTATAAACAATTTCATGTTGGTATTTGGTACTTTAATGAGGTCATTTTTTAACTTTTGCATTAGAAATCTACCTATGGTTTTCCTATAGATATACCCAAAAGGAAAATTACAGATAAATCACGAAAATGAATGGAAAAATTAGAAATCTAAAATAATATGATAGATATTCTACACTATCCAGTCCATGGATCAAAGGGATGAAAGTGGCCAAAAGGCAAAAAGAGCTAATAGCGATATTTTTTAAGGTTTTCAGCAGGGGCAAATAACGTTTTTTTTTTTTATTACTTTTATAATATCTAGTTAATATGCTGGTACAAATTTTAAAATTGAAAATTTTGTTCAGAGAGATTTTTTTAAACTCTTTATATTTTAATTTAGTATAGAGGTGAGACATCTCCCCCTCCCCCTCGGAACAGACCTAAGTGTGGAATTTACAGTTGCGCCAATATTCTCACTTATTTCCCAAAACTTAACGTTATGATACGTCACTTATATTAGAATCATAATAAAAGTGTCAAATATACCTACATAATATATTATACCCAAATATATGTCTTAAATATAAAATTTAGTTTTTACTTTAAAAATTGGGTATATCAATGTGATTTTTTGACAATGTGATATGATAATACCTTTTCATACTTATATGTATATAATCCCTGCAACCGTTAACATCCGGATAGTTTTCCCTCGATTTTTCATATTATTTTATTGAGTTTTCTCATTTGATTTTATCTGAGATTCCTTTATAATACTTTCTATGCGATTATTTTCGATGACTTTAACGGTCGCAGACAATAAAGGTGAACACTGCATAATGTATTATATATTACTAGCACCCTTGCCGGGTGCAATTCCTTGTAAGTGCAATTCCTATTATGCGAGACTATTTGTAAGTCCAACACCTTTTGAGTGCGGAACCTTAAATTAGAAACTTCGATTGAGGGTGAGACCTTGTAAGTTTAATTTTTATTGAGTACAACACCTCATTAGTAGAATTACTTTTGCAATTCGTATACATAGGTTTATGTATTTTTTCGGAAACAATATTATTAATTAATTAATATTAAAAATATTACACGTACGGCGGATACTGGTGTTCGCTTCCTAGAAGATAGTCGTTGACTCTTAAAGTGTTTCTGACGAATAAGCTGTCTAAATAAGTATTTCAAAAATTGATCGAACTTACAATTCTTGGATTTTTATAAGAACTCAAACCTCGCTACACTCGGTTCTCGCCTGAGTATAACAGATTTTACTCAACCTCAATATAAATTTGAACAAAATTTTAAGAAATATTTACCATTAAATATAATATTGGTATAAAATAAATAATATATATATATATATATATATATACTATAGTAATAAAATGAAATATGTAGTATAATATAATATAGTAGGTACCTACTCCGTACATATAAAAAGTCCCTCAGATTTTTCGTTCTCAAATATTTATATAACCATTGTCGTCATGTCGATAAATTCGAAAGTTCGATTAAACATCGTATACATGATAAAAGTTTGCTCGAATGTATCAATATAAATTTATTTCAAATTGTGAAAAATACTACAAAAATACAACAAGTCCTAGAATTTTAAATTCATTACTTTGAGATAAAAAACTATAGTACTTATAGGTACCTACCTATTTTATGAATCAGCGAACAGACTTCAAATATTAATACGGACTCATCATCACAGAGTATTATATAACGCAAAATTGCATTTAATGAAATAGGTAGGTAGGTACAAAATTTAATTCAAACGAAAAAAAAAAATAATAAGAAACTATATTACGATTTCGGATATCGGATAGTAAAAAATATAGACGGAGTGGGATTTGACCTGGCGTACCCATATTGAAAGTTTATTCCCGTTTCCATTAAGCTACAGAATCGATGATAAAGTGGTCGAAATTTCTCGTATTTAAACTATTCAGATAACAGACGTCACCGTTACCTATATCGACAGATATTATATACGCGTATTCGGAACGAACGACCCGGCCGAACGGGGACGATCGGTAGAAAAGAATCGCTCTTAAAATTTAAAATACACGCACCTTAATATAAAATAATAATGGAAAACGGGAAAAAAAACCTGGAAAAAATGTAAAAAAAGATCGCACGAAGTCGGCGTTCGAGCTTTCGTCGGCCAGAACGACGGCGGCGGCGCCGTATACTATATACATTTATTACCTGCCTAATGAAAAAAACGGGAACGGGAATTGAACCTGAGACCCCTACGCATTTAAACAATAATTCTTAAAAAACGATCTGACTAACCGATGTGAATAATTATACGAAACGCGAGCCTAATAAATACTATAAACAACACGAACGACTCGACATCGTAACAATACGGAGGCGATAATACGACGGTACGGGAGAACGTCGAGCGATAACGAATGGAAGGCGAGCTATGATAACAAACGGTGAGTCGGGAAATGCGTTTTTCTTCCAGGCATCGAAAGCTTGGAGAAAAGACGAAAACGCAGAGGAACGAAAGGCGTAAAAATTTCAAAATGACCAGAAAATAGTTTAAAAACGGTAACGGTAAAGAAACACGCGTCGAGCGGCGGCGAAAACAGGCCGAGGAATTTAATTTCTATAAGAGGGTTTTCTTATGGAAAAAACGGTTATAAATAGTTACGAGTTTTATATAATAGGATAATAATATTAGTCTATATTATATCAGCTGTAGGGGGCACATTGTTCCGACTATTAGTCATTTTTTTGTCATTAATATCACGTATATGTATACATGCATACCATGCCTATATACATGATACGTTAATTATGATAACATTAACATTGTAATTAGTCCCCACTACCACGTATACCACCACTGTCGTTATACCATGACCACGGTCGCAATGTCGAGTCATCGTCGTCGTCGCGTTAATTGAGAGATTATACCTTTATGTAATTTATAGGTTAAATACTGTACACACATAGGTTTTTGCATAATATACCTATTTTAATGCACATAATATACGTTTTACATAATACAATATATTTACACCTTTGTATTTGTTTTGACTACCAAAATTATACTACATACTTTGTATAGGTACCTAGCTATGCTATAGGCGGTCACAAATTAAAAATCACTCGTATATACAATATACAACGTTTGCTACAAATTTTGGTCGTTCTTTCGTAAAAATGAAGAAACATTTATGGATTTCCCGAGTATAGATGACGCGTTTCATTAAGTTATAGGCCACATATCGTTTCCTATGCCGTTATAATAGGAGTTGGACGTTATTTCAAATCTTTGAATATTCAAAGGATATGAATTTTGCAGGTTTTTTAAGAAATAATTTTTCGAATATTTTCATTTCTAAAATCAATAAAATAAGAATATCTAAAAAATAGATTCCGAATGTACTGCAGTGCAGTATTTCATATATATATATATATATATATATTAATATATATATACTTACTCTGGTACCTATGCATACAAATGATAAAACATGCTTATTTATTAAAATAAGGATTTATTTTGGATATTAAATTTAATAAAGATTTCAATTTAGTTTGGATCTCGGTCTTAGAATACATTTTTTATTTAAGAGTTCAAACTTTTAAAATTCAATTGGAAAACATTTTTAATTAATTTTCATTATTTTTTCAAAGATTTTTTCCAACTCTCAATATAGACAGGTCTTAGTATATTGATATTAATATTAGTATATTGATATAAGTTTCACTTTTCACGTGATATCCAAATTCATTAAAATAGTGTAGGTATATAATTATAGTTATCCCGTGCAAAAAATAGTTGTTTTTTTGTGTGTGTGAAAATTTTCTACAATTATATTTGTATACTTCTGCATCATCACGACGAGACGCGATAAGATCAATATTTTGACGAGATATGCAGACATTTAGAAGTACCTATCTAATATTATACTCATGATATAGAAGTTTAATAATAATGTACACAGATAGTGAAAATCTCCTCTCGCTATAGAATTATATTCGTTGAGTAATTTGTTTCCTTTATATTTACAAGGACTACAGCAGAATATAGAAGATGAGAAATGGTACTTAAAAGTTATATACGTACCGAGGTATATATATGTTACGTGAACTTATCTAACTATAGTCATTCGATACGGCCGGTTGTGGTTAATTAAACGTGAATACATTAAATCATTATGTATTAAATAATAATCATGCTGGAACAGCACAATATAATAATATACAGATGTAAATATATGATTATAAACAGGGCTCGTTCTTAAGTTCATGCACTAAAAACCTCATCAATATGAACGCGTTTATGCATCAAAAAAAGATTTAAATATTATGTACCTACTTAGATATACTAATCAAAGTGGAAATAAGATTTTAAAAACCATTTTTTCTAAATATATATAATCTTTAACCCTTAAAGTTCAACATCATTAATACCTATAAAATAATATAGTAGCTGGCAATATTAAATTTTACATCCATTTCTACTAATTATATACTTTTTAATGTAGATTCAAGTGCATGGGAAAACTTTAAAGAAATATTATATTCCTACATTCAAAAAATATTAATTTTTGTAATAAATTGTTTCCAAAGTAATAAATTCTAATAATACGTAGGAATATAAATTTAAATAATCAAAAATTTCATCACGAATATTTTTTACAATTTTTTTTAAATAAAAATTTAACTTACGACTAATCGATTGACCTATATTGCTCATTAAAAATGTCCATATTTTTCAAATTGTCCATCGGTGATTTCTTTTTAGTCAAGTATTTTTTTAAAAAAAACCAAAATTATTTTTTTGGCATTATATATATATATATATTATATATCTAAGTGTGGTACTCGAGAAAATAATGAAATCATCATCTGTATCAATATAACAATAATATTATAATTTGTAATAAAAATTTAATAAAATTAATTCTACGTATGATGCATTAAAAACAAAAAAATAATTATAAGTACTCCTATTGATTTCAAGGACATCCTCAAAAATATATTAACAATTCATTGAATATAGAGAGAAAATTTGTAATTTTTAAAATTATTTTTTTAATAGATTTTGACGTTATTAGTAAATTGTAAGTTTCCAAAAAGTTGAAAAATCTGATAAATTATTATTTTAATTTTTAAACGATGATAAATGTAATTATTTATAAAAAATAGAAATTATGTATTTAATAAGAATATATTAATAACATTTTTACATCTATTATTCAAAATAAAAATGATTCAAAGGAAAGTAGGAAAATATACCAAATATTTTTTATGAATACTCGAATTGTATTACAACTACTTGTAAAAATTACTTAAAAATACTTGTAAACTACTATTAAAAATTCAATATTCATAATAGGTACTATTTATTTTAATAATACTTTTAAAATGTATTTTATTTCAAAAATAGTGCAGTTAAAGTATTATTTTTCCACCCGTCTCATTGTTTGTGAACAGGAGCTAGGGAATTCCCAAGAATAAGAAAGTACAACGAGAATGTCAATTCAAGGTCATAACAATATGTATTTTATTATGAACCTCATTAATTAGTTACACAATTTTAATTTAAAATCCAAATAATTCAACTAAGTGTTTTGAATTGATAGCAAAGTTAAAATTTAATAGTAGAGGAGTGTCACAGGCCCCTACATATTATTACTATTAATTATATTATTATTATTATTATTATTAAACTCTATAAGTCTAATAATATCTATATAATTTATAATTTAAGCAATAAATTCAAATTCCAATTTTAAATTAAAACTAAAGGAAAAACTATACATTTATAAAATTACTTGTTTTTTCTGTGTCCGGGAATATTATTTCCACGAATATTTACTTACGATCATAATTCATATAGGTTATTTAGATAGGTATTTTATATATTTTTTAAACTTTTAATTCAACTAATTAATTATTTTCCCATTAATTAAGTAAATTAATTAATGTAAAATTGCATTGTATTAACTTGAATTTTTATGATTTTTTGTTCATAATTATTTAATTATGTTAAAACACGGATGTCAAGTTTAATGAGCTCACATTTTAATATAATATAATTAATTATTAATATTATAAAAACAAATAATATGTAGACAAATTGATCGCACTTTTTTGAATAATTTGTATAAGATTCTATAATATTAATTTGTTTAATGGAAAAAATTACATTTCCTCTAACCAAATTATGATTTTTTTTTTATTTTAACTTTAAACTTAACGAATTTAAATTATATTTTATAAACTAACAAAACTTATAATCGAAATCTCTCGAGTTGGTTTTGCAATAATTGAGAGTGGAACGTGTGTTGACGATACTATAATATTTGATAAGTTAAAATTAAGTGTTTACTTTGGTGTTTTTAATTATCTAAGTTCAATAATCCGCGAGTATGTAATAAATTAGTAATTTTGGTTTATTTAAAGTAAAATATAAATAAATATATTTAGCTTTGTATGAAAGCTGTATTAGAAAAAGGTAGGTACCTATATTATACTACAATATACATTAATAGGTATATCGATATTTTGTTTATATTATGAAAAATTAATCGTACAAATTTTGAGAACATAAAACCACGGTTAAAATAGGTATATGAACTTTTTTATTAACCGAATTAAGTTAACATAATTATACCAATCCGGTTTTAGATTTTAACAATAACTATATTTAATTAATTGTAATGAATTAATATTTAGCTATTTAAGAAAAATTTTCTAGTTGACTTGACATCGACTATAATTAATTTTAATTTTCATCGTTTACTTTGCCCGTCATTGAACTTATTAACTTCTTAAAATAATGTAAAATAATATTATATTATTTATAATGTTAATATTTTTATTTTACGACAACGAAATCGTGTTAATATTTTCCGTGAACTACGGTACGCGTATGAATATGCGATCGTATACGAACCGGATAAACATTCGACGCGTACGTGTTTCGGCGCATAATAAGGTGGCGACGGCGGTCGGCAGGCAGCGGTCGGTGTTGATATACCTACGCTCGTGCAGTATTCGAAAACTCGGGTGTTCACAATATCATAACAACAACAACAACAACAACAACAACACAACACAACACAACACAACGGTGACAACGTCCCAGTCGTAATGTAGAGCCCCGACGCTCGTAACAGTCGTCGGTAATAAGTTTCCGCTATACTCTCTCGCGCGTGTTCGCATTTAATAGCAATGCCATAATAACGATCGTGGACAATTTAATATTGTCAGTTCAACGATATCGTCATGTTGTCCGCGGTGGTCAAGCGTCAGCGGCGGCCAGCCTGCACAACGACGGCCGAATACGACACGGACGACGATGACTCCTCCGACCTGGAAGTGGTGCGCTCCGACCACTATTTCCTGTGGCCGCCGCCCACCCCGGACGAACAGCGACGACGGCTCGTGCGGCGCCGGCAACGGCAACGGCGGCAGCGTCACCGCCGCGAAGATCAGCTGCTGCGGCACCGGAGCCGGTCCACGTCTCCGACACTCGTCCGATCGTGTTTGGAAAACGATTCGTTTCCGCCGTCCATCAGGACGATCGCCGCGGCGGCCCGCCGTCTCACGTTTGCCGTCGACCAGGCCAACCGGGATCCCAGTAAGCTGCACCCGGTTCTTGGACCAGACCAAAACCACATATTATACACTATAATATTATATTATGTTAATAATTATTTAGGGCCGTGAATATAATATGGACAATTTTGGTGAGAAAGGGTTAAAGTCATTTTTGAAATTTTTCGTTTATACATAAATTTTATAGCAAATTTCACTTCGCATCGTTTAGCGGTACTGTGAAATCTCTATCTCTTATTATTATCAATTTATTCAGTTCTGCGATTTAGTATAATTCAATCAGATATATTTGTGTAAAAGGGCGTTGGTAGAAATCTGGTTGAATTATTGGGTACGGAGCTAAGACTATATAGGTACATAATTACCAAATAAAAAAAAGTTATCGCTCCGTTTTCCAACTTTAATATTGATATATAATACCTACATAATTTAACATTACATATCATATATCACCATTGACGTTTTTTTTCGTATCCAGAAAAATTTTAATTTTTAAATTATACCCTTTCTCATCAAAACCGTCTATATAAAATGCACAATAAAATACATTTAAAATTCCAATATATATATGTATATATATATGCCATAAAAACATTTAAAAACCATTTCAATACATATTATACTCTAATAATTATAAAAACATATAATATTGAGTAAAAGAAAAACACCCAGCGAAATTGCGAAATATAAATTTCAATATTTAATACTTATTGGATACATAAATCTTTATTGAGATATACTTATTTTAAAAAACTGCATTTTCTGTTTATTCACCATCCTAATTACAAGGATATAATATACTTACAATAATTGACTGGTTTAAAATGAAATGGGTTTCTAAACTTATAAATTGCATTATTATTTTGATATTAGCATTTTTTCCGACGTATACTTAAGTTGAAAATTAAATTGAAAAAAATGTAAAAGTTCTATATGTTGCAAAGAATTAGATTTCAAAATTATTATAATATGTTTTTTATTATAAAATATTTAAATACTACTGTTAATACATAAAAAAATAGACTTCTAACCGAATTCAAAATATACCACGATATAACCATTAATTAATTCAGATTCGGCGAAAATTGTATTCTTCTCAACATTGCAATATCTGATGTAGATACTCATATACTTACTGTTTTATACTTTTTACTTTTGATATAGATTATGAAGTATATTTTATCCTTTTCGATATTATTTCAGGATAGTTAAACCAGTACAACATTCTACTAACATATTAACGGTCGTTTTCAATTTTAGATCTAAACTATTCACGTCAAAAAATATTTTTCACAAAATTATTTAAATTTGTCTCTTTTATTTTTAAAACACGGGTAATTATATATTCTGCATCACATTTATTTAATTAATATTGTATATTACGAGTACTTTAATTCTCAACTGAAATTTCGTTATTGATAATTTTGTGGAGTTTAATCCTCAAATCCCTTCCTATTTATAAGTTAAACCAAATTATCATAAAATATTTCCTACAGAAAAAAAAATTCGAATATTATGTTTATGGGATATTTTTTATTTACAAAACGTTACAGTATATAATATATTATTGAAAATGTTTTTAAATGTCAATTTCCCTAACCAACAACTATTTTGAAACGTTAATTTACTTCCTGGAAAATTTAAAAAAGTGTTTTCTATCATATTTTATAACCGCGCTGGCGAGAAAGAATAATAACGTAAAAATATTATTTTGTCGTTTTAAACATTATATACCACCCGTTATGAAATCTCGATTTTCAACGCAAACCGCCGTGACGACCTGCCAAGTCTATGTAATATTATCAGTTATCACACTAACCCCATAACCACCTTTATAGATATTATATACCGCACATACTGTACATTATATACTTGTGTAGATACGGTTGTTATTATATCTTATAATACATAATATGTATAAATAACAGCGGGTTAATTGGCGTGTAGCTCCGGAGTATACGGTCGACTGGGTCGGGACCACTTGTCCTTGTGGCGCGTGCCACATGATCATATTAGGTTAGGTACCTACATAATATTATAATAATATACAGTTCGTTTCGATTTTCTCGAAACGATATTCTAATTTTTCTGCTTATGCGTGTACATGCGTACATATATCGTCGTCGTCATCATATATTATTTTCTCCTTTTAAGCATAAATAATTATTATTATTGTAAAATAGTAACAAATATAATAGAAAGGGTGCTACTAGACCCCCCACCCTGTTTCAGGTTCCCGGTTTTCTAACGGAAACGAACTTTGACTCTTTAACGGTAAATATCGGTTCTATATCCTCGAAAATGAATAAATATATATATATAAAAAAAAAAAAAACACTTTATAAAATCATTATAACGGGGAGGGGGTGGTTGAACCTTTTAAAATCTATTATCCTTATTACAAGTAATTAATCGTTAAGGATAGTACGGTAGTTTTATAAATTAAGGTTCTCACTAACCACTTTTTATTGTTGTATAATCACGACATTCGTTCAAAAATAAGTTTCCGAAAAACAAACAAAAAGGCTTTTTGAAATGAGAGTTACAAAAACCTATGATAAAGTATTTAAAAGACATTTCGGATACGATTTCATAAGTTTTTTTATCATTCTCTCATTTTTTAACATAATATGGAATGTATAAAAATCAATTTTTTCTTTAGTTTTTAAATAACTGTAACTTCTTTGTTAATTAATACTTTACGAAATCTCTATGAGGTCATCTACAAAATATCGTTTTTTTTGTATGTATTTTAATACAGGTATTTGAACTCTAATTGGAACGTTAAGAGATAATTTTGTTTGATTTTTGTAGACATGTTTTAGATTTTGAGCTAAGCAAGAAATGTATAGGTTTTTACTATTGAAAATCATGGCGTGGCCTCCTCTTAAGAAGGTATGCATCTCGCGCCTATAGTTGCTTGCTTTTAAGCAAACGGGCCTCGTAATCGATAGCCATAATGATGGTGATGAGGATATAGACTAGTTGTGGTTTGTATGCAAGTACATTTTTAAAGGAAACAGAGTATAGACGGCGAAACCGTTATTGAATTATACAGTATACACGCCGTAGGTACGCACTACACAATATATAGCATGTCAGTTATCTCTATGTGACTTTATACCTACCTATACAATATGTAATCGATATTATATACGTGTGGTATCGATGGTCTATACCTATATATATACCATAGTATATATAATATAACACGTGAATGGAATACGAAGACGATTCACACACTCTGTCGCGCCGCGACGGGTCAAACCGCACATGAATGCCAACGGTAAAACAATTATTATTATATCTATAATATATTCTTATATATTATGTAGGTTAGTGATGTGTGTGGTTCTTAGAAGTTTCGTATTTATTCACATGTACCTAAATATACACGTGAAATATATATATATATATATAATTTGTAGCTATTTGGTATAGGTACACTATAGTGGGCGTCAAGAAATACATTATTAACTTCCGACGTGATACCGCGATTATTATACCATGTACCATATAGGTTCTTAACCTTTTTTGGGTCACAGACCTCTTAAAGATAATAATATAAAAAAATAACTACTATCATGGACCACTCTTCGTGAAAATATATAAGTATATATATATATATATATATAAGTATATACCTATATATATATTTTTTTATTGTTGTTTATAGACAACATTGTAAAACTTCGAGGTTATAGTAGGTACTCGTAATAATAAAAATCGAGATAAATTAGTTTGATTATAAATGAGTTACTATATTATGTTCCTTAATTCATCTGTGATATTATTAATGGATGCTGATGAGTGGTAATTGGTTCTTTTGAAATCGAAAAATCTACGATGACACCATAGACGACTTATCACTCATCTAGTTTAATATAATTGGTGGATTAGATTTGATGGATTTTTTTCATGAGATGAGTATTTTGTATTTAATTCAATATTTTTCATTTGAAATTAACAGTTTATAGATAGCACAATTTATTTATAACAATTGAATCTTGAAATGATGTTCCTTCAATATTTTAAGATGACATCAGTGATCACTGCATATTCATACCGTCAATACAATCGGATATGAATCAAGGAACATAATATTATGGTATATACATTATAAACATTTTTGTTATAGACAAGACGCAAAAAAAAATGTTCTTCAAAAAATTAAAATAATATTACATTGAAACTAATAATTGTCAGTCCGGTGGATAAACATTTAAATTATATTTTCTATCTAAAGTTCTACAAAATACAATATTAATAACATGATAATATTCGTAAAATGTTCTTTACATATTACATTTTTAAATATTAGCTTTCAGATCGAAAATATTCTTAAAATATTATTATTATTGGTACTATTGTACTATTGTACCTACCTAATTCTGGAATATTTTGTTTTCGTTTGCTGTCCATGGTTAAAAAATTAAAAAATTAAAAGTTAAATGCATTAAAATATTAGCTCACCAACCTTGTTTTTGAATAATGTTTATGTATGATTTTCGAATGTGTTTTTGTGTTCACGTCGAAGAATTATTTGCGATATTTAGCAAAACCACTGATTATTAACCCGTTATAGTGGCACATCCAACGTACACATGTGCGTCATTCACAATATATGATATAGCTATGCATAATAATTTATGATAATATTATGTTATTCGGATGCGGTCGACGGTCTTACTTTTTAGATTTTTACGTGACTGGTATGGGTCACTATTGACCACTGACCCGGTATAAACGGTTATATAGTTTCGGCATGGGCAAATCACAAACATTTTTAAGACTACCATTTACAACGTTAGTAAACACAAAACGGGAATTCGACAGTACTACACTATTGTCTAATCGAATGTAAAAATATTGTACCGTATTAATATTATTAAATAAGTTTGCAAAAATGATTAACATTGCGCTATTTTCTGTCGACCGGATTTTTCTAATAACCATTTTAGTATTTATTAACGTCTTAATACTACAGAAAAAAACAATATGTTCTGAAGTAAAATAATACTTAAGGGAAATATTTGCAGGTCTGGAAAATAAATTAACGTTTAAAAAGTATTTTAAATGTTACGATTATTATAATTTTGATTAAATGTATTTTTATACAGTATCTTTTTTCAATATTATATTTAAAATATTTATTATACCTACTATATTTTTATATAACATTATTTGGTATGAAAATTAAATAGAATACCTACAGTAAAAATTAGATTTGGTTTTTACATAATAAATATTAGCTAATAATCCTTAACATATTAATATACTAACCTATTTAAGGTTAAATAATAATAATAATAATAATAATATGTAACTATTATGTATATTAAGTGAATAATATAAATAAATCGGCGTAGATTCAATTAATTTGAATTTATAACCATATTAATATACATACACGGTTCCTAAAATTTAATTTATACCTTATATACACACGATTTCGCATGATTTCAAATGATATTTTGCTATAATATTAATTTTTTCATTATTATATGGATATGATATATGATATATTTCTTTCTAGTAATTATAATTTATAAGTAAATAAAACTCACAAGATCGACAAATATCGACTCTTAGCCATGAAGATGTTAGTGCCAACTGCAGTTGAGTGGACAAATAGTCATATTATCACTAGCAAGTAATAAAAATAATTTAGGTGGTAAAATCTACCGAAAAATTATACAAAACATTTACGTAATGGTAAAAAAAGTTAGGTTGATATTTCTACTAATACGTGTAAAATATAACGTTATTTATTTATTTAATTGTTATTTATATGTACCTCACTATAAGTAGTTAGTGCATTTTAATATAAAGTTAAACTTTTTTTTTTTTTTTTTTGGGGGGGGGGGGGGTAACGGCCTTTAAGACCAACCCTCCAAGCTTATATTCCTCCATCTGTTCCTGTCCTCTGCTACTTTCCTCCATTGTGCATCAGGTTCCACAGTTCACAGTTCTACATCTCTGGTGACACAGTCTTCCCATCTCAGACAGGGTCTTTTTAGAGGTCATTTTCTTGCCGAGTTGTCTTCGATTACGGTCTTTATTATTGATTCCTGTTTTCTCCATGCATGCCCTGTCCATTTTAGTCTTCTAAATGAGATTTCTTTTGTAATGCTAGGGTATTGAAAAAGGTCCTGGAATTATTGATTATGTCTTTTCCTCCACTCATCGGTTTGATTATCCTTTCAAGGTCCGAAAATCCTTCTTAGAATTTTCCTTTCAAAAATACCCAATCTTATTTCTTCTGTTTTTCTGAGAGGCCATGTTTCCGATCCATATAATACCACTGGGCGTATATATCATATATATCTGAACTTTTAAATTTCTTGATATAGCTTTTGAACTCAAAAATTTTATCAAAGCTTAGTAGTATTTATTACCTTTTAAGCCTTGTATCAATCTCTACTTTTATGTCATTGTTATTGGTTAGTATTGACCCTAAGTAATTAAAAAGAGATATACTCTCTTAAAACTATGATTTACTATTCTCATTATCTCATTTAGTTGGAAAATAATCTCCTTTCTGTTCAGTGTTATATATTCTGTATTTTTGTCATTAATTATAGTAATCATTAGTAGACCAACTTTTCCTGCAGTTTTATCAAGTTTTTGGAACAATGATTTTACTTCTTCCACATCATTCCCTATGATGGCTATATCATCATATAGGCCAGAAGACCTACAGATGTTTGTCCTAGTGCAAAATCTCCAGTGACATTTATCTGTCTAACAACCTTCTCTAGCACTAAGTTAAATAATATGGGTGATAGTGCGTTACCTTGTCTTAGTCCCGTTGTTACTCTAACTGATTCCGAGGTCTTATTTGCTGTTTTAACTCTTACCTCCGTATATTTAAGGGTCGCTTCAACTAATTTTATAAGCTTCTTTGGAAACCTGAATTCTTCCATAATATTTATCAGACTGGGTCTATAGATCGAATCATATGTCTTCTTGAAGTCTATGAATAGTACGCATAGATTTTTGTCGAATTCCCATGCCTTCTGGAAAATATGTTTCATGTTAAAAATCTGATCCGTGGTTGATTTATTCTGTCTAAAACCGCATTGATAATCCCCCAGTAGATCTTCCGTGTACGGTTTAATTCTGTCCAGAATACAGTATGCTAATATTTTGTAGCTGACGTTTAGTAGATACCTCTATAATTGTTGAACACTAAAAAAGTGGATCTCCTTTTTTATATATTGGATAAATTAATGCTGAGGTCTAATCCTGTGGAATTCTTTCATCCTCCCAAATGTGCTTTATTAACTTATGTATGTACGGAATTGCTTCCCCATTTAGTGTCTTCAAGATCACACTTTGAATCCCATTCAATCCAGATGATTTGTTATTCTTCAGTCTTTTAATCTCCCATGAAATTTCTTGCAGTGTTGGAGTGGGGCAAATGTCTTCATTGTGTTCTACCTGATTCCAGAAGAAGGTTTCTACTGGTTGTTCACAATTGAGTAAATTACTAAAATATTCCGTCCATTTTTTTTCTATTTCCTGGAGTGATGTTATTAAAGTTCCATCCTCCTCTGTTAAAAATGTATTCCGTTTCTTAAAACATCTACTGATATTTCTAATATCCCAATACATTTGTCTGGGTCTGTTACCTCTATGGTCTTGATTCATTCCTGTTATTATGTCTTGTGTATATCTCCATTTCTCTTTTCTAAAGATACTATTCGTCTCCTTTCGACATTATTTGTATCTTTTCTTTTTCCCCTCATTTAAAGGGTTACTCAACCATGAGTTTCTAGCGTCTTTTTTCTTGTTTAGAGATATTTTACATACGATATTAAACCACGTTTTACTGGGATTCTTCTTTTTAATACCTATTACCGCTTCAGACATAAATTTGATTGTACTTTGTATAGATTTCCATTTCTCGTCAACTGTGTCTAACATATTCGGACGTATAATGGCCAATAGGCTATTTATCTTATGCTCAAAACTGTTACTAAATGTTTGATTACTAAGTTTGGAGATTTTCTTTCTTTCTAAGTTTTATTCTCATTTTGACTTTCACTAAATAATGATCGGAGTCACAGTCCGCTCTCCTAACAGTCCTTATATCTTGTACGGCATTACTAAATCTTGAGTTTATCAAAACATGATCAATCTGATTCGTGTATCTTCTATCGGGTAACCTCCACGTTCCCTTATGAATGTTTCTGTGGGGGAACATTGTAAAGTTAAACATATATTGCTTTTAATATATAAAAATGTTGACAACATTTATTATTTCGTAGTAAAAATTCGTTGTAGGTACCTAATTGTAAAAAAAAATGGATCTAAAATTTGGAATTTTCATAGAGTATGTATTTTACAGTATTATATACACCTGATTTATAATATAATCGTTTATTTGTATTTATTTTTCGAACGTTTACTAAATAACTGAGTGGCTTGGAACTTATTTTTGGTTTATACACATTTAATAATGAATTGTACGTAAAAATACGTTTGTAGTATATATGCAAAAAAAACCCATGACGACGTACGTCATCTCTATGCACTATTTTGCGGAATCATGTCACAGCCAAATTAATAGAATATAGCTTTTAACCGGAAACGGAAATTGGATCTTTTTGGATTTCCGCAGAAACTACATATATGCAATAACATACGACCCACGTGTATTTGTGACGAAATTTTGAGATATATTTTAGTTCATAGATTAAAATTAATTCTATATTGTTCATTAATTATACGTGTTTATTTTTTAAATACTGAAAAAAATTGAAAATCGGATAGATTAAAATTAAAAATGTAAAAAAAACTTGAAACATACGCAAAAGTATAGGTACCCATTTTTTTTATTAATTTAAATTTATACATTTTACCTGTATATTTACTGATGCCTCTGTTTATCGTTATATTATATTGTCCACATGGATTGGGTTATGCACATCTTTAGAACGTTGGGTAAAATTTCGGTTACAAATATTTTGTAAATATAAATGTAAATCCACCGCTGATCTATTTTTACAATTTAGGAATGTAGAATAGACATAGACCGAACATTTGAATGTAGCACTGTAGCATCCTCTTATTAAAAAGAAAACTTTGAATATAATTTTGTATAAATTAATATTGTTAGAAATTATTTTTGGTAAACTGAAGAAACCAAAATTGTATTAAACATGGATTGAAATATTGTAATTATTGTATTTTTTAAATTGTTACCGAGGTTTTGGAGGTTAATCGTATTGACATCACCGTGTATTAGAAGATCCAAATCGTCAGTAAAAATACCGAATACCGAATACCATTTCAATATTATCATTATATTGGTAGGTATATACCTAATATATTCAAAATACCAAATGTCTTAATCATATAGAATTAGTTAATCTACGAAATTATGCCTACATAGAAGTCTTGTTTTAACATTTTAATATCTATTGGTATTTATACAAAAAAAAAAAAAAAAAAAAAAGCAGGCACAAATAAACTTCTATTCTACTATTTGAATGATGATTCATAATATTTTATATTATGAAAATATAGTTTTGCGCGTCTTTTAGCTATATATTTAGAAAGCTAAGAGATAATTCGTGTAATTTTAATGGTTTTGATGTTAGTAATTTTTTTAAAAACGAATAACGTGACATTTCTAATCAAGAGATTATTGAGCTAATAATATTTTCGGAAAAAGACAAAAAAGATTTGTAATAATTAAAAATTTTACATTTTTATCATACGTTTACATGTATTAATTGTGTAATTTGTCCATCTCTCATGACGATGGTTCAATAATATTCCCAAAGATCAAAATTGAAAATACAACTATAATAATTCAACATCCTACAACAAGTCGGATGTGTGACAAACAATGAACTGCATGGCGCTCGTATAATCGCCACCGGCTTACCATTTCGATTACTGCATCGTTTTTTTTGCATTTTATATTTTTTAATTCAATTCCGTTTTTTTATTTACGTCACATCTTCTCATATCGGTCACGGACACGGACACGTGTTGATGATGGCCAAACAATTCTTGATTATTATTATTATAGTGTGTAATGTACGCAATAACGTATCTATAGATAGTACTAATATATAATTATTATATGTGTACAGGTCAATACAATACGTGAAATCGATATATTGTCGTCGAAACGCGTATATTATATTATAATGATAATAATATTTTATTGTCCGGAGACCGCGGGCTGCGAATATATATACAACAGTATTTTATACCAATATAATATAACTACAATAATAATTAAATCCGAAATATGGACACACACATTTCAAAAATTTAGCACAGTATACCATGCTTGGTAATATACGCGGATAAAACTTAGAAACAATAAATTAATGATTAATTTCAGATTTTAAAGATTTATAGATTTCAGTTCTAAAAAAAAAAAAATACAATACGTTTTATTATCTGAAATTAATCATTAATTTGTTGGTTTACTCTTTATTTTAAATATGTTGTTTACTTTTTAATACCTATAATATATTATAACTATCATATTTCAATTTGAAAATTATATGAAAATTTTTTACAAATTAATTAAACAAATAGGTACTTACATTGGTTAATCTAAATATTACTATTGTTTTACTAGATATTACTATTATATATTATATCGTTAGCTCCGTAAAATTATTTAAAGGAAACAAATGAAACAGAACCTCGTATATTATCAATCGTCTATACAATTATGTGGCACTTCCTATTACCTATAACTCTATAACTAAAAAATGTATTTTTTTCTCTCTTAATGATCACATTGAATTATGCCCTTTGCTATATATGTGCTTAGATTGATTTTGTTCCCGTTTTACCGCAATAGGTGACATAGCAGTTATAATTGTTTATACGGAAGGTCAAATTTATATTCGTTTTATTCCCGAATTTTTATCGGCGAAACGATTCAATTTAAAATCAGACCGGATATTTTTTTTGCCAAAAATCAAAAAAATTTAAGATGACCTTTGTCAGCACTAAAAATGAGCAAAATAAATGTATTTTTCGAAACACGTTTTTCTGTATATTATCACTATCTATTTTTTTTTTTTTTTTTTTGCGAGGTTATGGGTCTTAAAGGTGAATGAACAATGACTAAATCTAGACGTTTAGGAAGTGTCCCTTTTTTTTTTTTTTAATAAACACTTGCCAAAAATAAAATGAAACTATAGCCGTAGCCGTAAATCATTTTTTCGCATAGGTACCAATTTTTACATTGTGTACTTAAGCAGCAGTTGAGTTTTTTTTTACTTGTTGAAGAAGGACGTCGGGTGTGCATTATTTTTGGCCTGTACGATGTCCTCGGTAGATACTATACACGGATCTTACAATAATATTATATTATCATTATATATTATATCCATTTACGAGATTTATATACGTACGATTTACGACCATAGTCCATAATAACTATCTAGTAATAAATATCGAGGATGACGATCATAAAAAATATTAATAATTACTGACCTGTGTGTTATTCAGTCATTTTTCCCGTGATTATTCGCATCGGACGATGCAAAAATTATTTTATGACAATATATTATATACAAAATAACAGACAATGATGGCCGTTTTTTTTTTATTCTATAACAGTGCGTATTACAGGTTTACAGGTTAAGTGTATTTTATATTCTTATGCACCTGACCAGTGCCAGTGTAATAGGTACTCGTACCTATATCATCTTAATATAGTCTCGGTTGCAAACTACGAAGTATACCTTAGCTTAAGTATATATAGATAGGGCTATTACCTATTACAGTTTTCCAAAACTGGCAAATGGGTTTGTTATTATGGTATTCATATTATACGAGTATTATGTACCTATCTATTATTTATTACGAGTGTACGTAGGTATACCTAAGTGCTAATAAGTTGAAGTATATTTTCCTCGTACACAACCGGTTAGCTTTAAGCTAAACTATAATACAATTTGCAATAATATTACAGTGTCTACAATTTTCAAATGAATTATACCTTTATTAAAAATATATTTTGTGGAATACTACAAATTAATATATTGTTTTAAATTAGGTAGTTAACATCATTAGTGATTACTGATTAACGATCGTTTCCTTTTTTAATATAGGTACCAACTTTATTTATAGGCATAATCAATTTATTTTTTTTACAGGCAATTTATAATATAGAAATATGATAACTATATTTATCAATTTATTAAAATTATATCCTTCCCCATACAACTATCTATAGTAATTACAATAAGCAAATTATAAAAGCATAGAAATTTACACAATTTTCGTTTGACCTTATAAATCGTTTTTGTTCAACTTTTGTCTCCATAATCGCAATATTTATTATAGATTTATTTGTATATATATTAAAAAAAACAAATATAATAAAATGTAATCAATAAAATAGAAACTTCAGTTCATTCATTAATAATTAACCAATTATATATTTTGAATAGCTTACGGTTAACAATGTACTATAATATAGCAGTTATTTATTATATACAATAATATATACATTAAACATACCTACTTATTGCAATTTTATAAAATTTCTATTTGACTACAATATTATCTATGTCGACACTTTTTAAGTTAAGTAATAATTTATTTTATTTATTTATTAGATTTAAATTTGTTTTCTTTTAAATTCCTTCTTGTTTTTTTGTCATAATTTATTTCATTTTTTTAATATATTTCTACCGTTATATTTTTTTCGATATTTAATTATTTTCTCTTTTATTGTTACTTATTTACAAGGATGATTAGTAATAAAGGACTAGTTAATAAGTTAAAAATAAGTTAGTGTTAACTTATTAACTAAACAAAATAATTTTATTATTTGTAAACGTATCATATTATGTAGTTAAAATATCTGTGAACAAATTATTATCTGGTTAATTTTTTTTTTTCATTATAAGTTAAATTAAGTTCACAGATTTTTTTATATTTTACAATAATACGTTCCTATATATTATTATGTTATATGCCTTTTGATATTCAGTTTTGTGTAGGTACCTATGATAAATAAATACTATACGTTTGTACACATTATATTATAGTTGTTATTATAATTATACTGACTATTGTAGTGTACCATATTTTGATTTATAAATGGGTACCTATAGATACTATTTGTATTATTTATAAGTAGAAATATCTACTAAAATTATATAATTTAAACTTCAAAATAACTTGAACTTTTGGATTAACTGGAGTAAAATCTAATTTTAACTCAAAACTATAACTAGTTAAATCATAAGTTCATTAACTCTTAACTTGTAACTATTTAAAAAAAGAAACTGTTCTTAAAATCCTAACTGTATCTAGTTAATTATTTCATTAAATTTGCCCATCCTTACCTATTTTACAAACGTTTCTCATCCAATAAATTTCAAACTTTGTGCTTACCAATTATCAATTATATAATATAATTATATAAATATTTATAAGCATCTATGTATAATGTATAATTATTATCTGTAGTCGTATCATCATTCTACAATTTATTGTCTACTTATATCAATTATTACGCATCGTCAAGCTATTTATTATATATATTAATATGCAACCGGCCGGTTAAGCTATTATTAGTTTCTTTTAGATGGGAATATTAATAATTATTGTTGAACTATAATGTTACAGAGAAAATTGGTTTAAGTCAATTTTTGGATTTTTTTCATTTTTTTATTTTGTATATTAAGGTGTTTTTTTGTTGTTAATTTTTTGGTCTAAATGGTATAAATGTTTATTTATTTTAACCCATGTTATACCTGTAGTAAAATATATTGTTTAAATATTAAATTGGTTTTATTTATTTGAGCTATTTTAGTAATTATACTGAAGAATATTGAATTGAATTTTTTTTTATGCTCAAATTGAACACTAAAAATTGTTTTGACACTTTATATTTTTAAATATGTAATAATACCTACATTTATTATTTTTTTCATACCGAAGATTGTTTTATATACTATATAACTTTTAGTAGGTCTTAATTAAATTGTATCTTGTATAATAATTTAATTATCTTATATATTCTGTTTTGCTAAATTTTTTTCACCAGTTCACAAGTTGGGTAATTTCTAGAAATAAATATTTAAAAATCCCAAACCCTTGAATATTATAAATCATGACCAAATTCTAATTATTATTTATAATTAATATTATGCAGTGCTCCTATTGAAGTATATTTGATAAAATAAAAACAAATTCAAAATAGTTTTATTTTTCATAAATTTAAAATACAAATGCTATTGAAATGTATTATGGAAATTCAAAGATTTAAAACCAAAGGTCCCAACTTTCTATTATAATATATAAAAATCTTCCCAATTTTTTGTGAAGTTCTTCCAGCGTCTCAATTTCACGTGATAAATATATTTTTTAAACTATTTCAAATAAAGTACCTATTTAGGTAATATAGAGAACTAAACGAATTATTTTTAATTTTATTATATTTGATTTTACAAATCATATTGTATTGTGTTTTAATGGTGCTCATTTTTTTAAAAATAATATAACTTTTCATTTGAATTCGTTTTAATGCTATGAGTCTCCGAATTATAATAAATTATCGCGCACGCCAGTAATCGGATATGTGATATTGTAGTAAGAACGACTATAATATACTTATTATATTATAATATAAAATATTATACGATGACATATTGTTCTAATGTTTAGTCATTAAGATAATAATAACAATTTATTATACTATTTCCGAAAAACACAACAATGCACAATCACTCGGATATTCGTCGTATCGTATTAAGATAGATAGGTACCTGCGTGTCGATTAACAAACCACACGAACTTGCGTAATTATTAAATATTATTATTATGAGTTATTCACACGTTTTGCTGCATGTAAACCTATTAGTATCTACAATTACATAAACAGTTATGTAGACTTTCAATTCAATGACATTTAAAAAAAAAAAATTATACATTTGTGGGTTTATTTTTGTTAAATATTATTATATACCTACTTATTTACGAATATTTATAATTTTTCGTACAGATATTTTAAAATTACAAATATTAACAACATTTTCATTATTCGCTATACAAAGTAATATTGATATAAATACATTTTTGATTTTATTTTATGTTACAGATGCAATAATAGATTATTATAATAAAACAAACTGTTTAGTTTGAGAAACCATAACATTTTTTTTTTTTTTTACTTTAACCTTTTTAACTTGAAATATTAAGAAACTGTTTCACTATGCGATAAAAAAAAAAAAAATTTCAATAATATGCTTTTAATATGTAAAAAACAAAATGGGTTGAAAATATATTATGCTAATTATGTAAAATGAACTTTGTGTATTATATAACATTGAAATATTCCGTATCTATAATATGATAAACGAAATAAATATCTATTTTTCTTAAAAAAAACATTTAAAATCTACAAAACTAAATGCTTCAAAACGTGTATGAAAATAAATATTATATGTTCGACAAATATGTCAAATCTCATTCAATTGCAATCGTTTCATATAAATCAACATCGGTGTTTTTTGACAAAAAAAATTTGTATAATATTATTAATGTCCTCGTTCTACTTTTTAAATATTTTTCATCATGATATGAGAACACATAATAATAATGCAATATTATCAAACAAATACACGAAATAATATTGAAAAAAAAAAATAAGAAATGGTCATCAGTTCATGTAAAGCTAAATAGGATTATAAATTAGTAATTAATATCATTATCTCCGAATTAACAAAAAATACTGTAACCTCAATTCTGACTGTATTATATTACTATTAGGTAATACTAACATATATAATATATATATATAAATAGAAATATCGATTTTTTTTTTTCTAGTAAAAATTAACTATACTCTAAAACAAACCACGGCAGTGATATAAAAAAATACTTTGAAAAATTTTTTTTCATTATTTTACCGTTTTAAAATATACTTATTATTATATCAATCTTTTGCCATAGGTACAGTTAGTAATATGTATTTTAAATGATATAATTGGCTGTATATATTCTCTGGAAAAGAAAAATGTGGCAATGTCTGTTTAAATTACCTATTTATTTACATAGGTACCTATACATAATATTATGTGTAATGTATAATATTATATAGTTACAAACTCGCGGGGCCAAAGTACAGTTAACACTGTACAATAATTCAGTAATTTTACTGATTTTTTATATATATATTACTGAATATTTAATATTAATAACATTTAGTAGATATATACACTATAATATTTAAATACGGGCCTTTTAGCCTTTAGGCGTTAAAAATTCAAATTAAATTAACTTTAGGATAATTAAGTTAATTATTGAGTTTTATATATATGTATATATATTTTTATTAATAATTAAATTTTAACAAATACTTTTTTATATTATATATTATTTTTGATATGTAACTCTGATGAGTTAATTTTATATAATAAGATTATAGATATTGCAGTGTTAAATTTGGACTAAAAGTTAATTTGAATTATCATTAATAATTAGAATTTTCGGTAACTTAATTTGTCGTTTTTATTTTTGCTTAAATGTTTCGAATTTTATTAAAGTAAATTTAAGAAAATTCCTTTTATATTAACTGTGAACTATAACGAAGTTAACAATGTACCATATAGTTGAACTTTTAACTTGACTTGATTTTTTCAATATAAACTTATTATTAAACGAGTTACATAAAAATTGATTAACTTGCCCAACCTTGACTATTTATCGTATTAATTCGCAAAATATTCCTGCTGTTTCGTTTCCAAAACTACAATATATACATAAACATATACATATACATATATAATATTTAGGTATATACTCGTTTCGATTACGAATTTAGAAAATTTTTTATATGTATACGTAACTAATAAATACCTATATAACACTATTGGGCATTAATACGTTAAAAATATTTAAATTAAGATAATTTAATTAACAAGATATATTAATATATTTTATGGTAATAATTTTCGAACTTAATATATGTTACTTTTGTTATGATGCGTTAACTATTCAAGTCAATTAATTAATAGTATTAATTAATAGAATTAATAGTTACATTTGATATACCTACCTAACAGCAAAATTCATTATTTAAAATGCAAATATTTATATTATATATTTTTAATTATTATTATTCTATAAAATATGGTTAAATTTGAACTTATAATTGAGTTTAGATTTTTTTCATGTAATTATATATTATATATAATAATTAAAAATTAACATAGGTATATATTATAATTTAACAAAAAAACAAAAAATTTTTTTTAATATTAACTATATGGTACCTATAATATTATATTAACTGAGTATACTCAGGGCCGTCCCAAAAGATATATTTAAGGGGGGGAGGTTTCCCCCAAAAACAATTAATAAGCAAAAAATGGTTATCGACTTTTTCTGTCATTTGCTGACAAATCTATAAAAGTTACCTAAAAGTTATTTCCTGGAGACAAATGATATTTCACTTCCCCCCTCAGGGACTTCCCTGGGTAAATTAGTAATAACAAAACAAAAAAATGTACTTATTTGCATATAACGCAATTATTTTACAAAAATAGTGACAATTTGGCGGCGATAGATACCTATATATAAGATAGATAAGGTCACAGACGCTACAAATATTACGAATTCTAGGTTGAAATTATACAGCATTGAGGAATTATGTCTCTCACTGTCTTTTTGAATATAAATAATTGTAAACCATTACTTCGCAATTATTTTCACATATACAGGGTGATATTTTATAATGAGCCATTATAAATATAATATTAATAATAATTATAAATATTTTATAATTTTATTATATCTTATGAAGCATAAATAAATTTCGTGGAACATTTTTTTCTGAATGTTTTTTATAGTACCTCTTCTATTATTTATTAATATTATATTAACTTTAAATTTTTAAACATTAACTTATGGTTTATGTTATAAATAATTAAATAATAGATGATATAGAAAAATATATAGGTTACCATTTGAAAATCAATAGTTTACATTTACTTAAGGTATAAGGAGTGAGAATAAAATTATTTAAATTGTCCATAAATATTTCTTAAATTATTTTGTAATAAATAAAAAAAAAAATCAGAACTAAAATTTAATAACCCGATAGTTTATGATAAAAAAATTACCCTGTATAAAATACTAATTTTCTCAATCAATATTTGTGATTATAACCTACTGCTGATTTACAACGACAAATATATTATATTTATATATATTTTTTTATTCTAATATGTATCAGATGCTTGAAAATATTTTAATTTTTTTAAATTTGTATTAATTAAAAAAAAAACCATTTTATCATGTGATGAGGTTTAGTGTTTAGAAGAGATATAAATATTTGATATATCAGATGCTTTAAAATATTTTAGTTTTTTTAAATTTGTATAAATTAAAAAAATACCATTTTATCATGTGATGAGGTTTAGTGTTTAGAAGAGATATAAATATTTGTATTATAAGGTACCTATATAATATAATATATAATATGTATATATTAGCTATAAAATTTGTGGAAAATATTAAAAATGTATTCCCTAGCCCATCTATATTAAATATAACTTTTTACTAGACTTGGTTTTATAAAATTGTTATAATGAATACATTTTTACTTAGTATTAAATTAAAAACCTTTAAGTAACTATAGTCATATACTCAAATAATTAAATATAATATTTTAAATAAATACAAAAACAGTTTTAAGAAACGTAAATTGTTAAAAAAGTCATTAACAGTACGTAATAAAAATGAAAAAATTACTCAAAAAGACGAAAATTTTGAACGCAAATTGGATTTTCTATAAATTTACAACGATAATACAATATATAATTAACTAGATATTATTAAATTTTATGGGATAATCATAAATACAGACAACTTGGTTTCACACAATTTGATGTAAATATTATTAATGGTAATATTTAAAACGAAAATGTTAAATATTTTGCATATTTTAAATGTTCTAAACATGAATTAATTTATCAGTTGAAAACTTCAATAAGTTGCGTATAAGTAGAGTTACTTTCTACCTATCCGATTCCACTATATTAAATTACTTGGAGAGATAATAATATTTTGTTTTAGGAAATATTTTCACTATCAACGTGTCTTTAATCTCGATAAGTAGTCTTGAATATTATATTTGATTCTTTCTAACTTGCTATCTTATTGTATTTCGTCGAGCATATATATATATATATATATATATTAGGTACTAACTAAAATTTAACCGTTGATATCTTGGAACTTTCCCAAGAAGTGTTAACCTAGTGACCACATTATATTTGTTACGCGGTGACCAAGTTTAATGATTACGGAAGACCTACCATAATATTAGAACTAACTACTGCTCTATCAGCTGAATATATTTAACACAAAATATCTACATTATTTATTGTCATGTAACATTCAATGATAAAAGTCTATACTATAAAATTGTTATTATAGGAAATTATCATTGAAGGATAGTATAACTTTAAAAATGTATCCTCATTCGTCATGCCATAAAACTTAATTTTTAAATTTTTAAGTACGATTTATTCAGAGATATCGGTGTAACTTTAATTTTTCGATTATTTTCAACAGTAGATACCTAAAAAACTATTATTAGACCTTTAGAGTTAGTTTGGTTTCTTGATCTATGGAACCCTGTCCTGAACTGTCGATGTGTATTCAACCACGCTGAACAACATATTATAACAAATATTTAGGTGATAAACATTTTAACGGTATTTTTACTACGAATATCTCACACTGCTGTACTGCTTCCACGTACGGTCACGTACAATCCTATAGGTATATATACATATAATATTATATACATATATATATATATATATATATATATGGAGCGACGCTGAGTATATCGACCGACACGCTTCCGCTTCCGCGCTCGTGACATCGCCGCGGTGACAAGGACGACGACGAGACGATCGCGCGCGGCCAGTTTCTCTCCTCGCACACCTTGTAATCCGGTTTTGTTACGCATTTCCACAAGATCTCACAGTCTCAGAAATTAACGAGTTCTACGGCATCGTTATTTTCACATTTATTATTCAGATCATTTGTGATTCGTATACATATTTTAATTTCACTTAAACTTGAAATAAACTAAAATAAAAAATAAATAAGAACCATTCTTATACACTTATACACCCCTCCTCCCACCATAGTCACTATAGTCTATGGCAGATATAGATAGGAACAGAGAAGCATGTATCCCTTCTTATGGCATTTGTTTTTAACTATTATAATTTCTAATAAATATGTATTTGAAAATTAATTTACACGGATGGATACTTATGGTAAATTGGAAAACCATCATTATCGATGAAATATTAGTAATATTAATTTTTAATCAGTATTTGACGTATAATAATTGTCATGCTAACATTAAACGTTTCAAAACCGAATCACACTCAAAATTAATTTAATTAAAATGTATATATATATATATATATACCTATAATATAGTTATTAAGTAATTCATGTTTTCGTTTATAATTTTAGATACCTAGTAATAATAGAATTAATGATCAAGTATAATTTATATCAATGAATAAAATACATCGTGATTGTCGAATGTGTTTCCATATATAGGTTGATGGAAAAATCATAGAGGCTAAAATAAAATGTATGTAATAGTTTGTTTACTTTTTGAAGTACACCTCTCCATAAAATAATTTATTGAATAATTATAAGTAAGAATATTTTTCTATATTTATAATATTTATACAATTATTATATAAATATATTTTTTTAAAAGTTCCCAAAAATTAAAATATATTTTTATTTATTAATTTAATTCCCAAACTAATATACAAAGAAGAACGGAAAACGGATGTGCTTATAATATATACTAATTTGCTAAAAATACGATTTTTGAAAAACTGAAAGTAACAAGTTTTAGATAAACATATCATACTGGTTGGAATTTGTTCGCTTAAGTGTGTTTCTGTCCTAAAAACGATATAGTAACAGGATTAAACGAATCATAGCCTTAATGCGTGAAACTGGTTAAACCTTGTTATTTTTCTTCCGAGAAAATATTCATTAGAGAATTTCAAAACCACTATATTGATTTGACAATTTTCCAAAATCCAACGTAAAACATTTTTTACACTGAGGTCACGGATTTCTTGCGGTTATGTTCCATGGCTATATTATTAGATATTATACTATATTATATAGAATATATATATTAATATAATCATTCGTTATTATATATTTTTTTCCCTGAACTAATCATATAATTTTCATATGTTTTTATAGGGGTTGTGCTGGCAATTGCCGTGGCCCTGTTGGTCGGCGGTCTTCTAGTGGTGGCATTTTTCACAACAGCCGTCGAGCTCGTTATTGATGACGTGAGTATTACTAACCTAAACTAAACTGAAGTCTAAACCCGGGTTAGGGTAATGGATAGGTTTGGCAACTCTAGATCCTGTTATACATCGATGATAATTAGCTTGGGTCGGGGGTTCTTCATGCGCTCTAGCTTTGAAATAAACACACTGTACCTATATTATAATAATAATATTCATTCATCATGGAATAATATTAATATTACCATTTTATTGTTATTGTCATGATACTTAAAAACAAATTGCTTGGATATTTGGTTCGCTAGAGCACGCCGAAACGCGACCTCCTAACCTTCTAACCTAATGGTTATTATTAAAGGTATAACCCGTCCAGTTCATCTATGCCCTCGGTGATGTCACACGTTTAACCGGATCAGGAGTTCAATAATATTAATTGAATAATGTGTGATATCTACAATGTGTGACTTTGATATTATCATGGATATTATTGGGTAATCAGTATTTTGCCGGGAGTATAACCTCAAAAAAAAGTACGTGGGCAACATATCTATGCTTCTGCAATTTGAATAAACCCTACAAATTTAAAAATTTAACGGTCGCAAATGAACTGGACGGGTTATATACATTGACCCAATGATATTGTAATAGGAGTTGTCAAACCTATCTATACCATGGTCTAAACTATATTATAGACGGCCAGTTATCGTTTGTGTATTGCCTGTTTACCTGCAGCGAAAATGTATGCATTGTGTGCGTATTGCCGTTTACCTAATTCTAAAATGTGTTCAGGACAGTTATCCGATAAACAGAATTGAATAGATGTTTTTGGATAAAGAGATTTGTGATAGAAAATTAATTTTAAAGACGATTTTTAAAGAGATAATTTTTCGATATATTTTAATAACTTTTGTCTAATTGATTAACTTCGTAACTATAACTATTTAATTAAACAATACGCAAACGATGTACAAAAAAGGTCAAAATTAACAATAGTGATACGCAAATGATATATGGCCATTATAGACATACATTATAGGTACAGGGCATCCACTCTAAAGCTGATATACAATCAATATATTTTTTATTTTATCCCTATTCTATTCGATTATCGAGAAGACACTGATTGATATTATAAACTGCAGCTTATTGATATCTGAAGAACCTGTAAATTCTAGGTTAATTTTATCTGAGTGATTTGACCTAGTATCAACTTTAAAGATCGTAGTTCGCGATCAACCATTGACTATATATTTTCGTTATTTTAATTTGAAATTATGTATTTATTAATTAATATATATATATATTTATTATAATGAGTGATTGAAAAAAAATTCAAACACTCGCGTCTTATTTTGAAATTTAAATACAGGAAATAAAAAAACCGATGAACCGATCGTAGATAATGTTCGAATATATTAATAGGTCAATTAATTGTAATATACTAACCTACAAGGATCACCAAATATTCCAGTTACACGAATGTTAATTTCGCTATACACAAGATAAATCAAATTCATAACGTCTTCTTAATAGAGCTTGGTGTACTTATACACTTTCCAAATAAATAGTTCTAATAAATAGTTTGATTTACATCAATAACACTATTTATAAATAATCAACGAGTGTTTTTTTTGAAAACTTACTTTTATAGTATATTTATATATCAGTTTTCTAATAATAATATATTTATTTTATATTTTATATTTTTAGACATAGAATAAAAGAAATTAATAAGACTGAACATTAACGCGATAAGAACCAATATTAAGTTAATCGTTTTAAACGAGTTACATTTTTAGTATAAGCTTGAAACTTTCCTAATAAGTAACTTTTCTAAATTTTCTTATGTAACGGAAAATGAACTTTTCATCATTTTTCATACACAATAGTTCAAATGTTCAGGAACTTTGATATTTTTATAATGTTCCAATTAAATTCAAAATTTAACTTTAAATTTAGTTAAGCTAATTCTTATATTAACCTTACTTTATCAAATTTAATCAAAAAAATTCTTAGCCAATTTTTAACTTAATTTGTCATACTATATTTTTTATTTTAATTGTATAATATAAAACGGGCAAAAACCCAAACAAACAGTTAGTATATAATATAATAGGTATAAACAAATATTAAAATATACATATATATATATATATATGTGTGTGTGTGTGTGTGTGTGTAATATATAATATATGTAGGTATTTTATATAATATTACGTAAATTAACTTAATTTTACGTATCTATTTTAAATATTAATTGACTCGTTTTGGATTTTGATAAAAGGTATACCGAATTCTAAGTTTATATTTTCAAGTATTCTAGTTTTCAAATAATTTTTATGTTAATTGAATATTCATTATACTGTATTTTAAATAAAATAAACTCATTTAAGTTTAAAATAATTTTCTGTTAATTTTTAAAAAAATATTTGGTTTTAAATATAGTAAAAACTATATATCTATAAAACAATCAATTATTATAATGATATTGTAGTTGCAGTCGTACAATAATAGCTAATGTTATTCAATTTTTAATTATCCAGTTGACTAACAATAATTAATAATTATTATTGTTATCTTCCTAAATATCTAAATCTAAAAAAATTGATTTGATTAAATGCACGCTAATGGTGATAATAATTATTAATGTTCGATTCAATTTTGGATTTTTATTTTATTTTATTAATATTTGAAGTATTATATTTTAAGTATAGATTATTGCATTAAAAATACATGAGTTTCGTTTTCCAATTTTTGAACACCCTTATTTAGAACAAAACTAATTTTGGATTATTTAAAATTTATTCTGCATACATAATTAAATAACACCACATAAGTAAACATATAGTAAATATTTAAACAAAACAAAAAATACATATCAATTAATTTAAAATCAATAAAAATTTCAACATTTCTAAATCTTGAGTGTCATTAACCTACGAACCTCAAGGGAATTATTGAGTTTTTTCCATCTATTAGTACAAGCTAGTAATGTGATAATAATACTGAAAACCGATTTTAATTTATCATTATCTTTACACGAGATAGGCTTCCATATTTTTTTAAATTTTATATACATTTTGATTTGTCAATACCTAAAATATCTAATGGAAAATATAGGGAATTTACGTTCTGCATAATCCCTACTGCAGTTTAGTAATTTTCAATATTTAAGTACATTGACCTATTATCGTATTTACAATTAAATTTAAATATTAAAAAAATATTGTTTTAAATATTATTTTACTCAAGTCTATCGTCGGCTATTCTTATTGCATGAATATAGTGAATACTTTGCTGTAATATGGTTATACGATAATGATAAAATATAAATAAAATCATTGAATATGTAATTATTAATCTTTTACCGTTTCGTTTGTAGCAAATCACCTTAAAGCCTGGTTCTCAGACCTTCGAGATGTGGCGTAAACCACCTGTACGACCGGTGTTGAAAGTTTATGTATACAACGTCACCAACGCTGACGAGTTTTTGACAGTGGTCTCTGCCGGCGAAGAGCGCGAAAAGCCCGTGTTAGACGAATTGGGCCCATACGTCTACATGTGAGTATTATATTATGTTATATTATTCTCCATATTTTACTATAGGTATTTTTACTATATAAAAATAATTCTTCAAAGGCTTTTCGTGAACATATATAATATTTGCTAATAGATGATCATAATGTCATCAATCAATGGAAACATCGTCTTAATCATGTGGCATAACATGACGTAAATGAATCAATAGTCTCGACATTTCTTCCCAAACTGTATATTTTTATAAATTCAGAACTGGTCATACTTTACTTCCTACATACACTTTCCAGTTTGCTACTATCTCTGAATTAGTCTCCTCAATACACGTTTCACTTTTACAAGATTGAGTATGGAATAAGGATTACGTGATTCTTGTTAGAAATCCTAACATTGTGCACAATCAATTGTGTTCTTGAACTTATATTTATTTTCGATGTCGAATTTATAGAAAAAATAATGTTGTCTAGAACTAATAATATCCATACATTAGAATATTGACAGATAAAATTACAGTGTATGGTGCAACACATTTTGTCGTTTTTCCATTTCATTTTATTTAGCTATAGAGTTTTAGATAACTAGAATATTTGCATTATATTATGTACACTTACTGTATGTAAAATATATATTCTGGTATTTTAATGATCAAATTATAAATTTGCCTGATAGAAACTTGAAAGTAAACTTGATAAATCATTTTAATTTCACTTATTTTTGTTTATACCATTTCAAGCCACTTTATGTTTAATGGACCAAGATTATTTATATTATTTAATTGTAATACTGATTTGTTCTATTTAATAGGAGTAAAGCATTGTGTTATGAGTAATATATTTTATATAATAGGTAGATATTTTCCTTTAGTTTGTTTTTTAGTTTTCATTGCGTTTTGTTTATAGTTTTTTTAAGAGTGTTTCATTTTACTTATTAATTTTGTGTATTATTCATCAGAGAGACGTGGGAAAAAGTCAATCTAACCTTCCACGACAACGGCACTCTTACATATAATCAACAAAAGGTTTACAGGTTTGACCCTGAACAGAGTGTCGGTTCCGAAGACGACACCGTCGTAGTGCCGAATATTCCTATGTTGGTGAGTATAGCCAAAATATATCTTAATAACTATTATTAATAATATAATATATAATATATAAATAATTTTTCCTAAAAATAAATCATCGTTTTCAACTACCAAATCCAATTTTATGATAAATGTAAATTATTAAATAACAATAAAATAATACTTTAAAAGCTTACTGGAACCAAGAAAAAACTAAAACTTAAAACTTGAAACTTCTTTAGTTCTTTTGGCATTTCATCCGTCAGATTCAGTATGGAGATAACTCTTATAAACTACTTCACAATTCAAAATTATTGATTATTATTTGATTAGTTATGTCATACAAATTAATAATAATTCGTATATTTATATATCGATCACCATTCATATAAAAATTATAGGTATAGTATATTTTGAGGGGGGTAAATTTAAATTTTAACTCCATACCTGTAAATATTTTATTTAAAATACATATCTATAACAGACGTACACAATTAGGTGTTTTGTTATATTATTAGCCTTTCAAATGTAAATCGATTTTCTCGTTAGTTGTGTAAATTCTCCAAACCTGTACATTTTTGTTATTAATTCACTATTATTATTACAACAGTCTGCCACGTCCCAGAGCAAACACGCCGCCCGGTTTTTGCGATTGGCCATGGCTAGCATCATGGACATTCTGAAGGTAAAACCGTTCGTTGAAGTGAGTGTTGGACAACTATTGTGGGGTTATGAGGACCCGCTGCTGAAATTGGCCAAGGACGTTGTACCTAAAGAACAGAAATTGCCGTATGAAGAGTTTGGATTGTTGTACGGGGTCGGTATCTAAAACATAATATAATTATATATTTACCATAATATTCCATTATCCATATTATTATATATATATATTATACATAATAATATGTTTAGAGTTGGATTTAAAAAATACATTTTGAAATAATTTCGATTTTGTAAGTGTGAATTATATTTCGAGGATATTGAACTTTCATTTCTAAAATCAATTAAAATGATTTTAAAAATCCAACTCTGATTATACTTTTCTAACCTATATACATTCTTTTTCTTTCGCCCAGTAGAAACTTTTTTTTCTTTACATTTTAGAACTTAGTAGTCTACTCTTACATAATATAAATCACACAAGTAAGTCTTCATCTATAGGTACATGGTACAGTTATATTAATAGATAGTTTAGGTCTGCGTCCAGATTAGATATGAATTTGACGGAGTCATAAAAAGGAGATAGATAATGAGATTTCTTGTTCAAAAGTTGCACTACAACCACAAAATAAATTAAATTATTAACGGATACTCTTATTAAGGTAGACAAAAAAAATTTCCGAAATTTTGACAAATATAGTTCAGGGTATAATTATCATGTAAACATTTTCAAATTAAAAAACTATAATTTCATTTTATCACATGAATTTCGACGATTAAAGCAATATCATAATATAGTTGTTGTAACATAAACCTGAAAATCATTGCAAGACTACGCTGTATTTTCATTTCGATTTAACTTATTCTGTGTTCTGCTTATCAAATACAACTCTCAGTCTTCTTATTTCTCGTTTCTTACACGACCATATTACGTCTTTCGCATCATTTTTGTGTATGTATTCGATATTTTCGGGCGAGTTCGCCACACACCATAGACCATGAAAACGGAAATTCGGTGAAAATATCGAGTACACAACACAATGTATGAAGTAGCTGTTATTAAAAACGAAAAGAGTGCACTCGGACTTTCCATTCCCACAATATTGTCGACAAAATACCTATACCACGACCGTATACCGCAGCTTCAATTTATCGTCGATCTGCATGGCGTCAAAACGCTGCCCGAACTGTTGGGCTACCTCCAGCTGGACCGACTGCTAGCCGCGGACGGACCACTCCTCGATGGTCTCCTAGCGGTTGGCACCAACATCATCCTGGGCGGGATCGGACGGCAGACCGTCATCCATGCCGTACCGCGGACCAGGGACTACGACTGGCAGCAGCGACAACAGACCGTGGTGCACCAAGCCAAGAGCACCAAGATGTCGCTGATGGGACGGCCGGTCAGATACCGTTAATCATCGTCGTAATCACCGCGTATCAATCACTGCTCGCGTCACCGGAAACCAATCACCATGTGTGTCGTGTGGCTGAGTGTCATTATCACCGTACCTGCATACTCGTTTTGTCCCACTACAATTGACGCGGTTAATACTCGTCACTGTAAACATCACCACCAACAGTTGTTACCGTGTTTTGTTTTTGTTTTGTTTTTCGCAACTTTTTCGCACACATTTTTTCACCTTGTTTGTTTTCAATATTATAATAAGTGTACACCATCACCATCATCACCACCAATATCACCTCCAGCACTTTTTCATCCTCATAGATATTATACACACCGTGCTTGTGGCATAATTTATACGTATTTCGGGGTTTTGATGGGTTAAAATATCAACAAATCAAAAAGTTAAATAATCAGTTTTCACATTTTCAAATTGATAATTTATATTTATCATGTTGATATTTTAACTAACGATGTCAAAAACGTCGTATGTACATCCATTTAAGCCAACTTGTCGGGAGGATTAACTATTACAAAACAATAGATCTATCCTGCACTGAAATTTTCTAAAATTCCTATAAATTGGCTTAACGATTTTTTTCACCACATCAACGAGTGTATGATATCTATGATTGACGATGCGTCGTTGAACATCATATTATATACTAATCTTAACTTTGCATTTACTCCAAACAGAAAAATGGAACTTCACGCGACAACATGACTGTGTTCACCGGAGCCAATGACATCCGAATGTTCGCCGCCCTGGACAAGTTCAATGGGCGCTCTCACCTACCGCACTGGACCACCGAAGAATGCAACCGGCTATCCGGTGGTAGCGACGGATCCCTATTTCCTCCCAGGATCCAACCCGACACTGTCTTGCACGTTTTTGACAAGGACATGTGCCGGCAACTACCTCTCGTGTGAGTAGACTTACACAGGCTCTTATTATATTCATTTATATCTCCTTCACCTCAACCCAGTGGCGTGACGTGGGTATAAACAGTGTAAACGTTGCTTATATTAGAACTTTGATACAATTTGGTGTTTTTAATTTTATACTCGTAATATTATGTAAATCATATAAATAATTTTATATTATATTCTTGTATAATTTCTTAATAAACAGTTTGTTTATCGATACAATTTTGACCATATAAAAAAATTTTTAAAATAGACTTTAAAAATATAATTTATAGTTAAAATAATGAACCATTATTAGATTATTAGATGGACTATTGGACTGAGGTATTACACACAATTACATAATAATAAGTCATGGGCTATAGTGGTAGCTGCAGCTGTGTAGACATAAAAAATAATACCATCTAACTAATTGTCACCCATGCTGGTATTCGTGTAAGCGATTTTTATTGCCTTTCCTATTAGTACAACGTTC
This sequence comes from Pemphigus obesinymphae, assembly GCA_025469235.1. Lineage (NCBI taxonomy): Eukaryota > Metazoa > Arthropoda > Insecta > Hemiptera > Aphididae > Pemphigus > Pemphigus obesinymphae. The sequence continues at coordinate 9,057 of JAIPRL010001563.1, read as the reverse complement.
AGTCTATGATCTAAAGTTTCATTGTAGAGTAGAGCACAGGAAGGAAGGATATTGATGGGATATTGAAATTGGGTACAATATTATTTACTATACTCCATTCGTTAAAAGTTTTTCGTCGACCGCCGAAAACCGATCGCGTTTGAGCATAAATATTGCCGACGGTGAGTGCTGTTGTCAACCGTCGCGATACCATAACATGTATACGTATTGAGCCGTATTATCACATAATTTTCAAATCAGAACATCATATAAGTTTATATAAATGTTTTAAATCTTTTATTACGGACGTAAGAATATAAAGTGATCAACCTTCTGCTAAATGAATCATTTTATATAGGTTATTTAATTTTTTAAAAGAAAAAGTCGGTCAGTCAGGGTGGAATTTCGGTTTTCGGATAGTATACTATTGAGGATATATAAATTAATAAAGGTATTGAATTTTAAAATAATGATAAAATATTTCTTTCGATAAAATGATTTATAGTATAGATATATTTTGTAAAAATTTACTGAAAAAAATGGCCAACAATATAACATAGTAGGTATATAATGTATGAAATATATAAGTAATTTGTGAACATTTTAAGTTCGTAGAACCATTATTTTCGGAATTACGCAAAAATGGCCATTTTAAGCTGTATTTTTCCCTTTTTTGATAGTTTTCCATTCCACGATATTCAAAAAATAAATTACCTCTTCATAGTACCATCCTGGTCACATTTCCTACCGGAAAATTAGGTTCACATGACAATTAGAAATCCAGAACCGGCCTTAGGCAGGGGTCAACGGGACCCCTACACTGAGCCTCACGCTTTTATAGGACGATCTTGACCACGCGCTTAAAAAGGCCTCACAAAATTGTAGACAAATCACTGTACGGCAAAAATAGTGAGACCTCCCTTTTTTTCTCCCATTTTCCTTCAAATTTAATTTGCTTATTTTCCTGCCACAGACCTTGTTCCACCCTAAGGCCCGTTCTGTAGGAAATATCTAATTCTGCTTAAAATCTAAAAGTAATGTTAACAGTATTGACACCGTAAAAGAAAGTGATTGTTTAATGTGAATATAAAATATATAAATTCACATTTTTTAGTTGATAATGGGTATATTTTATATAGCTGGTTATCATGGTGTGATGTAAGATTGAAAGGTACTAGCCAATTGGTAGGTTGGTATATTGTATGGTTAATGCTTACTATATTTTTGATACCACGCCACGCCACTGCCTCACCACATTTATTTCCAAAATTTTCACCTACACCAATATTCATACCATATCTCTTAGTACATCCACGTTGTCTCTACCAACTAAATTTTCACCACTACCTCTACCATCTTTATCTCCAAAATCTTTGTTTTCATCATAATATTATATTAGACCATATGTCAGTATACCTGAATAACTTGAATACCCCTATATGCACAGTTTCAAGAAACAAGTAGAAGGTAAAGGAGGAGTTAAAGCGTACAGATTCGGTCCAGGCGAAAAGGCTTTCGCCAACCCAGAACACGAACCCTCGAACCGATGCTATTGCCCGTCAAGTTTTGGCGGAAATAGTTCGTCCGGTGCAACGCCAACGATGTCAACTCATTCGACTTCAGGACAATGCGCACCTCACGGAACGTTCAACGTGAGCTTGTGCCAGTATGGTGAGTAATCCTTTCTCTGGTTAAAAAAAAATACTTATACGAAAAATCTATAATGTTTTATATGACTATATTGTGTTTGGTTTCCGCAGATTCTCCAGTATTGTTATCTTTCCCTCACTTTTACATGGGTGACCCGAAACTCCGAGAAGCCGTCCAAGGAATGGACGCTCCAGATCCAGATCGACATGAGTTCTACATCGATATTCAGCCCGTGAGTACCCGATAATTAGCGTGTAAATAGCGTGTAGATATAGTTCATAAGATACGAAGAAAACTTAGTTTTAAGAACGTTTTACTGAATCTTAGGGATAGCACACTTGTTTTTGTAGTCAAACTTGATGGTTATGAAATAAATAAAAATATAATATATATTTCATTTGTCGGTGTACAGGAGATGGGAGTCGCCATGCGTGCCAGAGCTCGAGTACAAATCAATCTGGCCGTAAGCCAAGTGGTGGACATCAAGCAAGTGGCTACGTTCCCCGATATCGTTTTCCCGATCATGTGGTTTGAAGAGGTCAGTATATATATGGTGTTTGTTAAAACTCGATATTCTTGATTCAGAAAGAAAGGATTCTCATAGCGGCGTTTTTGAAATATCGTTCATGAGAACGTAATTCAAAAGATTTAAATGTGCATTTAAACCTTTAATTAGTCACCTTATTAATTTGAATAATTTTAGTCACCTGGGGTAATATAATACCCCATTTACTAAACTCTTTTTTTTAAATTAACAATTTTATAGATTATATTATTTTTTGAGGAATATGTATCTTTAATGTATATGTATAAATATTATTTCAATGGTTTTCTGGGATTTATTAAAAGATTTCACACATAATTTCAACATTTGTACTAATTGACATATTAATCATTTCTAGTAACTAATCTAGTTTATTATTTTATTTGTAATATAATAATAAATAATATGATGATCCGGAATTTAAATTTGTATAATAGGTAACTTAAAAATTATGTTTATTACTATAAAAATTAAAGTTTGTTTATTAATTACCTAATTTTTATAAGACAAAAATAGTCACCTATTAATTCTGTACTAATAATGATGATAATAATGTGAACCACACTATTATCTTAATACTCTTATCACTTAGGATATCATGTTGGTGGAGATACATATGTTTTAACCAGGGAGTCAAAACGGGTTAAAATTTTATGAGTTTGGGTTACGGGTGTAAACTATTTTTATATTTCCGGTACGAGGTTAAAAAACAGTTTCAAATTTTTCTGGTTACGGGTACCGGGTGGAAAAATGGTTAATATTATTTTCAGGGTTAAAACCGGTTAAATTATTTTCCTGCTTACGGGCTTAAAACGAGTTAAAAAATTTTCCAGTTAATGGGTTTCGGGCCTAAAAATGGTTTAAATTTTTAGAGTTAAATTTTTAAATTTCAGGTTCAAAATATTTTTATTTTGTGTTCTCTTGGAGATTCTAATACATATTGTTCATTAAAAATTGATATCAGAGTATTTTTATTTGATAGGTTGTCAATTAAACGTACTAACCCTTTAAACATTAACCTGAAAATTTTTCTAGACTACCAAAATATGACATAATTTCGGATTACGCATTGGAAAACGTTTTCCGTTTTTTACCGGTTTCGGGTTTAAAATGGTTTTAATTTATTCCGGGTTCCGGATACTGGGTTAAAAACCTGGTTTGACCTTTTCACGTTACGGGTTTTGGTTAAACGCGGTTTTAATATTTTCCGAATTACACAGGTTTTCAACCCGGGTTAAAACCCGTTTCCACTCCTTTGGTTTTGAGTTTGAAAAGTTGCACGTATTTTAGTATGTCTGGGGTATTAAAATACTCCGAGCTGGGTAACGAAAGGTTAAATGCATAAAAAAAACCTTTCGTTCCGAGTCGGTCAATTTGCCCGGAAAAAAATCCCTCAATTTATACCGAAAACTGTCACGCTGACATAATATAACCCTTTTTCTCTAGGGAATCGACGAGTTGCCTGACCAAGTCATCCAACTGCTGAAACTGGCCACGCAGACGCCGCCGGTGGCCAAGGCCGCCTTGCAGTACGCCCTGTTCGCGTCGGGCGCCGTGCTGTTGCTGCTGGCCGCCGGTTGTCTGGTGCGCAACTCGCACCGGCAGGAGACTATGTCTCTGGAGGGTACCGCGCACTACAGCCAGGACGAGAAGAAAAAACCGAAAAAGTCTATACCCGCCGGGCCCATGGCCGTCGTGACCAACGGTAACGGCGTGAAGACCAACGCCGGTTTCGTCGGTGACGACGAATAGCAGCCCGGGAGTGGCGAGCGGGCGACGACAAGGACGCGACACACTGACGAGAAAAAGAACAAGAACGCCAAAGGACGTGGCCGGCGGACGGACAGGGAACGGCCGGCGGACATCGATGGCTCGCTTGGACCCGTCTTATGGGTGCCGCCCATGTAGTCGCCGCGTCACCGCTGACATCGTCGGGCCGCCGACGGTCATAATGTATACCCTTCCCGGGTAAAAGGGAACAAGTCCATATTAACATTTTTTAAAAACATTTTTTTATTGTAAATTCTTCAATGAAAAAATAACAAACATTCAAGAACATAATAAAGCAAAAATATTGATGACATTTTGATAAAAATTTGAATATTTTTGACAGTTTTTTTTTTAGTTTTCCCGAAAGTAGTGTTTTTATACACTTATTTCCTTTTACCCGGGCCCCGTCCATATTATTATTATGTAACTACAAAGTCGGCGACTCTGTATTATTAAAATTTATTATTATTATTATTATTATTATTATTATATATTATTATTATTATTATTATGTACACAAAATTCTCTCTATTCAAAATACTATACTACCGTATATGTATATACGACACTTATACGTAGAACGATAATTTTTATCGTAATAGCCTGCGTACGACGTGTTTGATGTAATATAAAAATATATTAAATTATACGTATTTTGTGTTTATCGGTTCGTCTAAAGAAAATTCCGGAGCGATAGTACAAAAAAAAAAAAAAAAAAAACAAAAAACGATATAAATATTATATAAATTCGAAAAAACTACGACTTTTTTTTCACGTTAAAACAGTCAAAAATATATTTTTAAACGTTGTCGTCTTATGACTTTGACAGCTATACTTTTTTTTTTTTTGTACATATTATTAGAAGAAAATATTACTATCTGCGTAAGTACTTGAACTTTTATATACACATATATTATGTATATTTATATGTTGTTTTTTCTTTAGAAAAAATGCTCATATTATTATTGTCATTGGTTATTATTATTTTATGTGTGATTGTGTTTTTTTTCGTTCGTTGACTCTTGTATATAATTAAATATATATTATTATTATTATTATTATTATTTTGATTATGATTATGATTATTGATCAGAGGAATGATTATTATTATTAGATTTTTAAATCTTGTATAATTTATTACTGTTACGTTTCAGTTTTTTTTTTTTTAAAAAGAAAAAAAAATTTATACGACGTGACCCTACAGCCAAACATTGTATAGATATGCAAAAATGTTGTCGTGTTAACTAACCAGTTATAATCGACTGGTTTTAGCGTACGAAATAATAATAACTAATGGTCCGGATAAATAACGTATAGGTAAAAATGTTCAATGCTCTTATCGTTATTAAAATATAATATATAAATATATTATATGTATATAAAATATTATTACAAGTATTATTAATTATTATTATTATTGATTAACCGCAACCGTGGTTATGGTTTTCGGGTTTCGTTTCTCGTCATTTATATCTGTAAGGTATACATAATTACATATTTTTTATATAATAATACATATTATTATTATTATTATTATGTTTGTTAACGCTCGTTTCTTCGAGCGCTATGTATGTCGCTCAATTTATATAAGATCTATCGTGTATTATTATTATAATTATTATTCGTTCATTATGTTTTTAGAATAAAATATTTCCGTTATATTATTACTCAATATGATAATATAATTTGTGTGTACATTTTTACAAAATAGCCGTAAATTTTCAGAAAATAGAAAAATGTTGTATTCAAAAACTGGAAAAAATATATATATTTTTTTGCTGTAACACTGTGAAAATCTCGTGCGTGTTTAACACTACGAGTTTACTAGTTGCAGGATATACCTACCATATGTGCTTTAAAAATGTGAAAAAATCTAATTGTAAACCTTTTTTTAACGTTTTGTTAATCTACGGTATTTACATATAGAGCTGAATTTGATTAAAAACCAATGGCTTTTGTGTATAAAAATCAAAACCATAATTTCGATTTTTAAATAAAATAAACTTTTTATTTATATACAATTTTATTTTACTCGTTATTACATTATTAATTGATATGTTATTATTTATTCCTTTTATCAAAATAATTTGATTTTTTGAATAATATTTCTAGTGATATCGTTCAAATGTGTTCCTACTAATGTCTCAAATATGCACAAATGTAAAAAGTCCGGGCAGTACGGGGAAGAAGTACTTACATCGCTCGTAGAATGTCAGTAGGGGTGGGAATAATTCCCACATTGGGTAGGATACTGGTGTGGATATATTGAGTTTGAAAACAATAATAAATCATTACATTCAATAATGATTCTGTGCGGAGTGCAATTGTTTTTTAGTATGTTAAACTGTATATGTATGTATACACTAGAAGCCGAGCCGTAGCAAGGGGGAGGGGAGTGAAGTATCTACATCCAGGTTACAAGATTCGAAAAGTCTCAAAATGACCTCATAAATCGATATTTAATTTTTAAAATATTCAATTTTAGAACATCGTGGAGGGGAGAAAACTAAAAATTTGAGATTTGAGTACTGAATTTTGCAGAAAAAAAAATGTTTTTGAAAAAAAATTGGATCTACCAGAGCAATAGTTCAAAGAGCATTAATTAGGTTATTCATATAGATTTCGAGCAGTGTATGCACATTTTTACATTAATTCGTATAATATGCCTATATAGGTTTTAAAAATTTGTCAATTGTAGAGATTTTTAACCATGATCGAGGAGCAGTTTTATTAATATTGTGTACAAATTGCAGGTATTTAATCTAATGTAATAACCTTAAATATCATCGATATTATATCGAAAAGCAATTCTTTTAAAAGGAAACATTAAGAAACAATGGATATTCTGAAATTTTTCGTCAATGTAGAACGTTATTAAATAAATCCGAAGTCGATTGCAATATTTTAAGTTAATAGGAAGACGACCTAAAATAGTTGACAAATAGAGCGAAAGGGAAGAAGAAAAAGTTTGGTACAATACCTATTATCTTTTAGATTCCTGAGGAAGCGAATTTTTTACAACAATGTTTTTTTTATTCGGTGAACTTTTCTGAACACATAAATAAGCCAAAAAAATGTTACACAAGTGTGCCAACCACTATACAAAACATAATTACCTACAAATCGCCAACATATTTCTTAAACTGTGTGTGTGTATTTGTGGTGGGAAGGGAGTGTTTCACCTTTTCGAGACGACTTTGATTACTAAAAATAAATAGTCTTTCGATTTTGTGTTTAAACAAAATGAACGCATTTTTAAAATATGCTCCGGGTGAAATATTCAGTTGCTCTAACTACAAGTATGTATACAGTGTAATTCCGTGTCCTACGTAAATTCGGTGCGACCAATAATCGCTGCACGACGCGACCGATGCGAACCGTCCGTCATCGTCCGTTAATACCTGACTCAATTTCAGTGTTGGGAAGTTGAGTAATTTAAATTACACATTATTGTAATGAAATTACTTTACAGTAACACAATTACGTAATTTAGTTACATTTCTTTATGAGTAATTTCCGAAGTAATTTTATTACCTTTAAAAAGTAATTTTTAAAATTTAACGCGTTTTTGATAATTACTTAAAAAAAGTACTTAATATCAATAATTTTATTTACTGAAATTGATATAATAAAATAGAATTTCTTAAATTTATTTCTCTGTTCTACATTTAGATTTTAGTATGCCAGAATTTTGTTTTTGTTATTGGCTTAATGCAATAAATAATTAAATAAAAAAGTTCATCATAAATAAATACTGACTTTATTTTTATTTTTATATATGTTTTTTTAAACATCTATGGGATGTTCTTTTCTTGAAAAATAAACCAGAATATTCAAGATTTTCTAGTTTTCTTTTTATCCATAACTTTCCAAAATTGATCCTCGATTTTATATTCATTTTTTTAATTTAATAATTAAAATTTATGATTCTGTCTATATCTATAAGACTAGGTATATAATTTTAATAGTAATGCATTACTCTTAACTTTAAAAGTAAAGGAATTCCATTGCATGAAAAATTGTGTTAACAAAAATGTAATGTCACTACATTTTAGAAATTATAACTGTAATAGTAATTTTATTACTTTTAAAAAGTAAGTTGACCAAAACTGTTCAATTCACAATTTATTGTCTTTGTCTGACACACGTACCTATACATAATAAAATCGAGTTTTGTATTTTTAATGTTAAGAATTCATTTTAGAATAAATTTAATTGGAATTTCTGTATGAATGTATGAATAACATGATAATTAAATTACGAATATTTTGCTTAAAATTTAATTTAATAAAGGGGATATAAGGTGAGTGTCTAAATTTATGTTTAGAAACTTAATATAATATCACATTAAAATTATGTAAAAATATTAATATATTATAATAAATGATAGGTGATATAATAATCGTATACAGTTATCGGATGCGGCGAACGCATCAACCGATGCAACTACTTCGGTGCACATTCAAAATGTGATACCTACCCAAAAATCGATGACTTGTTTGCGCACAATAAAAATGTCATTGACCTGAAAACGGGGGGTTTTTTTTAAATTTTAACCTACCGTCTACCTATTATTATGAATCTTCCTATTGCATAAATTAATTACCGTACAGATTACACCCAAATAATCTAATACAGGAACGTTTATCATATAATAAATATAACCGTTTAGCGCAAGGACGTTTATGTTCGTAGTTTAAAGTACATTTTGAAGTATAATTATTATAATAATATTTGTCAGAATAAAAATATCTACCTATTTATTCTTAGAACAAACGGAGTGTAATGCCCGGAATACACGAGGCTAGTTTTTCAAGCTAGGATAGCAAGCTAGCTATTCCCAACGCCTATCCTGGCTTACTATCCTGACTTGGAAGAAGCTAGAATAGTTTATACGATGCTAGGAAAAGTGTATTAACATTAAATATAAACATTATTATAAACAGTTTTTTACAGTTTAGTATACTCGAGACCTTCACTTCGGGCGAATTCCAGGCACTATTTAAAATTTGTAAAGTTAAATTTAGTGAAAATAAATAAAAATGAACCGCATTCGAAAAAAGAATAATGTAATAAGAATAAAACAGTTGCTTCGGCAACTATGTGACATTGCA
>JAIPRL010001562.1:43562-70887 GCA_025469235.1 Pemphigus obesinymphae | reverse complement strand
GTACATATAAGTACACGTACAATAATATTATTATAAAATTGTAGTAACAGCTAAAAACTATCATTTATTTTTGTATGGAAAAATGTTTCTGGGGGGGGGGGGGGTGTTTGAACCCGTTAAACCACACCCGTAACTACGCCACTGGACTGGTATTTAATTAATTTCGTATATACGTACATATAAGTAAATCACAGACTAAAAGTGATAATACGATGACATCCATCCAGTTTACGTGCTGCATATTAAACCAATATTGAATATAAACGCACAAGACGATTGTAGAACTTGTAAACCAAGCAATACTTATGCTAACCACACTCCCAGGTTCAAAGTCTCCTAAGAAAGGTTCTAGAAATTTATACGACGGCTTTAGACGTCCTCCCATGTCCATTTCAAAAGACTGAAAAATACCAAATTAATTGGTAAGTGAATAACTACACACTATATCGTTAATCAATTTAAACATAAACGTGCTTACGTCTGCCTGCGAAGTGGGAAGCTCTAAGAGACTACTTGAATCACGCACTAAACCACGATTGGTTGGACGGTATCTTAATATAACCACTGAAGCGCTAACAATAGTATAAGCCAACAATGTACCGATGGACATGAATTCGACCAATTTTTCCAAATCGAAGAATAAAGCTATCAGTGCACACATAAAGGCAGATATAGCTAAATTGATCATTGGCACCTGTAACATATTCAATAACAATCATATTATAATGTATGTATAGATTATAGTTGAATTATTTATTTATAACTTATATTTGGACATAATGAACAAATCACCTTATATTTCTTTAAAAATAAAAACAATCAATATTAATAATTATTATTAGGTACTTGAGTTTTTTTGTTGACTTTAGCTAGGAATTTAAAAACCAGTCCATCGTCGGCCATCGCATAAATGCACCTGGGCAATGAGTAAAGTGATCCCAAAAGGGTAGTAGTCATTCCGCACAATGCTCCAACTGATATTAAATATTTAATCCAGTGTAATTCTAATCCGGCAAATGCGGCTGGAAACGCAGCATCTGGGTTGATGGACCAGTATGGAACTAAAAATGTTAACGCTCCGCTCACCAATACGTAACCTAAATAAATCAATGCAATTATTGGGTTTTTTTTTCACAATAGTTTTTCGAATGGCTAAATTATCTTCAATGAAGTATATCTGTATATAATATATTTCAATTATTAAAAAAAGAGCTGGGGAGATGTAATAGAGAATGTCATAAGTTGTGTGGGTGTAAGTGAAGAGGATGCGGGGGATTGAGCTAAATAAAAGTGGAGGACTAGGGTGGCCGACCACAAAAAGTTGGGAGAGAAAGCGAAGAAAAATATGATATCAAAATGTATTAATCTATATTTAAATCGAAATTTTAACTAGGAATGGTCGAAATACTCAAAATAATTTACATTTTATTATATATTAAAATAGTAAAATTCAATAGTATTAAAATAAAAAAATAAGCAAAATATTAATTAGGAACGAAAAACGTATTTCAATTACATTAATTTGTATGATTGTTAGTGTAGTAAGACAATATTCAATTATGCACACATATATTAAATATTAATATTATATAAATAATCAATTATTATTAAGTCTATTATCCATTATTAATTCCATAATTAGAGTGGCCTGTAAAAAAAAATATTGTCATATACCTACCTAATTTGTATTGTATTGAGTATTTTACAAATGCTACAAATGGATATTATAATCTACTCATTCAATGTAAACTATAAGGTCCTTTATAAATGTAATTATATGTGTTCTGAAATTTGAAGTTCATATAATGGAAACAGGAATGAAGACATTTTAAATGTTAAATTTTATTCGTATTATAATGTAATACAATGGAAAATGTGTAACAGGTACCAATGCGACGGTAACCATAAGTTCTAAGTTGTAAATACAAATGTATAACTTAGTAGTTCCAAAAAACACCATGTTAATATCTGTATAGTTAAGAATTTAATTTTAAGTAGATACTTACATATATTGCGTTTTGTGGTTTATTGTTTGTATTTTATTATTGTGAATTGTGGTAAGCTGGTAAATAATTTAAAGCGAATGTTATGTACTTATGCTGATGCAGCCCCTATTTTAGTGTGCAGTACGAAAATATAAATATGCAGTACAAATGAAAAAAAGTGTGTAGTGATAAATACATTTTTTTTGTGTATACAGGTATATTTAAGTAAGAATTGTTTTTTTGCTTATTTGTGGTTTTGAAAGTGCATTTATCAATTCCTGGGGGTAAATTTATACAATAGGGCATAATTTAAAAATTTTCTCCCCAGATGTTAAACATTTGACTCTGTGTGCAGTAGATACGAATTATTTTCTAAAATAGGGGCTGTGCTGATATATTTATTTATTATAAAAATCTTTCTTCATATCATTTAAGTGGATTGTATTTATACATTTCAAATTACATATTAATATATTATAATTTAATTAATTAGGTAGGTGTATTAAAAATTATGTTTAACTTCAAATGCCTGCATTTTACAAGTTTGATCTAAATCTGTAAAGTATCTGAATAAAAGTATTTAAATCCTTTTTATGGTACCAAATACTTTTTTATTTATACATTTTTATGCAATAGTATCTTAATTCTTAACTATAGGTACACTTTTTTTGGTGTTGAATATTTATTTTATTAGTCTCCACACCACACGGTTCTAAGGAATATTTTCTACATAATATAGTATATATGTAGGATGGAAATTTCTTATTCTTTCGTTGTACGGTTTTGTGCTGGCGTAATCCATATATGATTATTAATGTTAGCTATCAAAATTAAAAAGTACCTATTTTGCAACCACGAACAAAAGTCTATTTTTCACTCAAGTAAACGATTAGGTATGATTCCATCACGCAATACGTACCTACATCAATTTTAATTAATGTTAATTAGATAATATTTTGTGTTAGACATTTTTGAATCTTGAAAAAATCTTTTCAAGATTTTCATTGTAATATAAAATATGAAAATTAAAAATGTGACTCGATCATTCTCTTGAATAAGTAATTAAGAATATGTGTTATATGTTTTCAAAATTGTTATCGGAGCATCCTTTGAATCCTAGGACCATCATGTCCGTCTATTGAAATTAAAATGAGTAGTTTTTAACCAAAAAAACGGTGGTGATAATGGAGGCCTCTTAAATTTAAATATTTATTCAATCGCATTTTTTGTTCACCAAAACCTTTAGTTTTTTTTGTGTTATTAGGCCTGTGAAGTTAAAATGATAAAACCGGATTTCGTATATAAATATTATATAGTTATTGTCGATTTCAGTATCTGAATGATATTAGGTATGTGAAAATAGTAATTTCATTGACTATTTATTATTTATTTAAATAATAACATTTTGAAAATAGATTTTTTTCCTGCCTAAAGTGAAGACGATTTCAATGACTATAAAAATTAACAAAAATGAATATCAAATTTAATTTCAAAACTAGTATTTATATACATACATGTGTATACATATTCTTACTCTTACAAAAATCTAACAAATGCAATGACTTTTGTTGTTTTGTTGTACATTTTTAAGTTTTTTTTTTTTTTCCATAATAATTACTAGAACTCTAGTTTTTACAACTAAAAATAAAAAATGGCAAACATTTTGAATAAAATTGTATTTTTTAATCTCATTTTTCTATAAGGAAAAGAGCGTTATTTCGACCGAAAATAACGATTCCATTCAATTCTCCGTCGAATTCACCGTAATATATTTCCTCGTATAACGTGAAATTAATAGAAACGGACGATAAGTACGCGTTGCATCGGCACCCCTCAATCCCGGATAACATACATATTATGTCTCCTTCGCCCGGACAGAGCAGCTGATTATTATAGATTCTGCGATTTCGACAAAACACGAAACAGACACGATTTATAATGTATATATATATACGTAGGTATGCCCAAAGTTTTTCTAATATTGATCCGGGCACACCCTGTATAATGTACCGTATATATTCGCTATAAACGGACCTGTGCACACGACGCTCATCGCAATGATCGTGGCCACCGGTATTGAGTAGGCCGGGTCTTTTGCTTCCTCGCCCGAAGTGGCGATACTGTCGAACCCGACGTAGGCGTAGAAACACGTGGCGGCTCCGACGATGACACCGGTCGTGCCGAAAGGCATGAAACCACCGTCATTGGACCAGTTGTCACTGTTTCCGTAATAATAGCCGGCGACGACGATGACGGCCATTACGCCCAGGTTGACCAACGTCAAGAAGCTGTTCATGTAGGACGACGTCTTCACGCCGACCCCTGTAACAATATATACGGAGACACGTGTGACACACTATATAGCGCAGAGGTTCCCAAACTATATATATATAGTAGAATAGTAGATATTGGCAGTATTACAATAATATCACCGAAAATTTGAATACATTAAACGAAAATTTTGATTCATATTTTCTGAGCGAGATGATGAAGGGCTATCCACAAATGAACTGGATTTCAAATCGATTTCAAGAACAAATCATGACCAGTGCAGGATTATCAATGAAGGCTGAAGAGTTTTGAAAACGGTTCACTAAAAATGAATTTTAATCGAAAACGTTTAATCAATTTCTGGTTTTCCGTTCAAGAAACTTATCCAACTCTTTCTAATGAAGCTGTTAAGAAGCTACTATCCTTCATTACATCGTATAATCGTATAATTGTGTGAAGTGGGCTTTTCGGCGATGGTTGCAGCTATCAAAACAAAATTACCGAGCAAATTGCAATTGTCAAACTCTTGAAGTGGATCATCAATTCAGTCATCAAGAAAAATAGAAAACAAGCACACCCTTCTCATTAAATATATAATAAGAAATTATACTTTTTTTTTTTTTTTAATTTATTAAATTAATAATACATTTTTACCATATTAAATAAATAATTAATTGATTAGGTATATGATATTACTGTAAATGTATTTTTAATATAAATATTATGCTTTTTCTTTATATAAGTATATTTTCATGAGCATTGAGCATATAAAAAAAAATTGGTCAATTATATATTGTGGGTCGCAAAAATTAAAAAAATTTCCAAAATGGGTCGTACCATGTAAAGTTTGGGAACCTCTGCACTAGCTAGTGCATATTATTATATATATATATAGGTCATCGATTATCGGCCGATATAATTCGTGGGTTTAGAATCGAATATAGGGAAAACAATTCCGTGTAAATCACTTTTTGAAAACCCCAATCGAGAGCGTAATTCCGATTTTTTCCCGACACTGAACCAAATATATTTGCGATTTCAATAAAAATATAGATTAATTTGATAATATGGTTGTTAATATTCGTCCCATAAAATGTTTGTTGATTTAGAAATAAAATAGTTGTTAATAATTTAACAGTAAAATAACAAAACGTATTATTGATTTAACAATATCTTTTATCAATGTCTTGGATAAAATTGTCCAATTGAATACAAATTTATTTGAATTAACAAATATTTTCTTAATTCAATTATAAATATTTTGTATTCATTTCTTTCTTTCTTCTTCTTCGTAGAACATACGCCCATTTGTTAATCAGAATAGTCAATTTAAAGAGAATATTTCTTCAATTTAATAATATATTTTATTATATAATAATAAAATCTGTATTAATTTTACAAATTATTTTTAATAAATTATAACTTTATGTTTTGTGAAATTTATAAAATTAATTTGTTTTTGTGAACAGATTTTTTATTAATTTAACAATATATACATTAAAATAATAAAAATTGTATTATTTCAACAAATATTCGTTTGTTAAAATTTGATTATTGTATATTGTTAATTCTACCAATGATATTTGGTTCAGTGAAATGTGCAAACTTCACGACTTTCATCCGGTCGTTTTTTTTAAAAAAAAGTTTGTGTATATATATATATATATATATATATATATATATATAATATGTGTGTGTAAATATTATAAATACTATTAAAAAAATATACATTAAGGCGGGTTTACACAGGTCGAATGCGGTCGAACGACTACGCCGGATAACGCGTCGAAAACAGATCGAATGTGTTTAATGTTTACGTGTTCAACTGTTTCATAGCTACATTTTAGTCGAAAGCGGAAAGCGTAGACAAAATGTCTTTTCCGATAAGTGTTTTATTGATTTGTAATCAATTACGTGATGAGTTATTAAAATTAAAAAATTAAAAACCAAAAAGCGTTTATGGATTCGGCAATGGATTTTAAGAAGGAACACTTTAGTCTTTTTCTCAATTTTGATTTTTGTCAAATCCTAATAAATCAATTTATATGCAAAATTGTATAAATTGATAAAAATAAAGTACTTATAATTGTAGATTAAATTATTTTTCATTAATTAATTTAATTAATTTGTATTATTAATAATAAATCTTGTATAAAGATAATGTCGCTTGGTAAAAATATCATTCACTGGGCGTCGAACATAGTATACGAAAATTGCAAATATTTATTAATAGGCCGAAACTAGTCAAAATATCAGCGTGTGAAGAGAATATTAATATATTATGTAATTGTTGAAAGTTTAAAGTTCGTATGTATAATATTTTTTGAATAACAACGAAAAAAAATTGTATCATTACGAAAATTAAATAACAAATAATAGGTACACAATAAGTAGTTAGTAGGTATATAATTATACAAATATAAAATATAAAAGTATCTTGGTACAACTTGATCGCCTCGTTGTTTACGATTTAGTAGCCATGTGACAATGATCGAATTGTTAAAATCGACCAAAAGTGGACTGCTTTTCGACTTTAATCACATAGCCGTGCGACTAAGTCGAAAATGAGTTTTCACATTCAATTTGCTTTCGATTTCGCCGCTCGGCAATAGTCGTTCGACCACGATCGACCCGTGTAAAGTCGCCTTAATATATATTTTAAAATTAATATTCATATCATATTATATATGAATAGGTAAGTATATATTATATACGAGTCGATAATTATGCTAGTGCATTGGAGAGCATTAATGGAAGGTCAGGTTCTCAACGCTTTTAAGTTAGTGGTGCCGTCACATACACCCCAAATGACGATATCTTAACCCCAACTAAAATAAAATTTCAAGGGATAGATTTTGAGATTGAATCCAAATTAAATAGTATAGATACGAATACATATCAATAATTGAAATTTTAAAAAATGGGCAATTTCCTTGAAAGTACTTGTACAAATTACAATTAGTCATTTGGTATCTAGTTAATAGCGATTTGACCTACATATAGATATATAGTATATAATCGGTGTGTTTCGAAATTTTATTTACATAATATTATTTGTATCTATGTCATCTTTTATCCATATACAATTTTGAAATGCTGTACCTAATCTGTAATAATATTTTTTAGTGCAGAGAATATAATATGTTACATAATATTTAGGTATATATGAGAATACGTATAATTGGTTAATATTAAATTTATAATATAATAATATATGATTGCTATTGGCGTTAAATAAATGCAGAAAAATATTTTAAAATGCATTAAGTAGGTATAATATATATTATATATAAAATATTTAATAAATAATAATTAATTAATGCAGCTTGGTGCTTACATTGTATAAACACGAAACAATGCTGTCTGCATATAAATCATATAAATTAGGTACCTATAGGTATGTTTGTACCTATATACCTATATATACCTATATATATATATATATATTTCCTTGATATTTGTATTTGTGTAATATTATTTAAACTATTGTAGCCTTGAAAATAGAATTGGTAATTGCAAAACTGAATAAAAAAAAAATATAGTATAATTATTTTACATATCTAGTTTCCTGCAATTTTTTGTTGATTTTCTTAAATTACCGGCTCAGGTGGCCTCTAAATATTAGATTGAGGTATATCTAGCCAACCAACCGGCCGGTTGGCCACTCCTCAATGACGCCTCTGCATTGAAGCTATAGAGCATCATAGAAATATATTTCAATTTAGATTGTGTAATTTAATTAGTTATTAATTATTAATATATATATAATATAGGTTCTGTTATTGTACACCTATTTTAAAATATATTTAGTTGGCAAATATTTACAACGCATATTTTCTGCACATCTACCGCTGATATATATAATATACTAATTATTACTGTAGTATACACGTCATATACCTAAAATGTATCTAAAATGCAATTTTAAAAGCTTTCGCACAGAACGTACCAGGGAGATTAAAAAACTCACCTAATAAATAAACAAAAATACACATTTTAAATTTAGAATAACGGTGTATTATTCTGTGGGTTACGGGCAGTTTCGTAAAGCGTGTGTAATATACTTACCTAGTATACAGCCATGTAGTAAACATATGAAAAATGCGAATACGTCCGGGTACTTCCCTAGAAGCGTTTCGTGTAGTTCGCCCAAAACGGATATCGTTGTTTTTTTGATGATATTATCGAACATCGAATCGAAAAAACCGCTCCATGCCCTGGCTACGGATGCCGCACCTATAAAAAAAAAAAAACCCCATTAAATTTATCAAAATCTGGCATACATTAGTTTATAAATACAGGTGACTTTCTTTTGAATCGCCCACTATTTTATACCCGTTTTTTCCGTTATCTACTATCACTCCGGTTTATTATTGTTAACATGGTTTTTTGTGATGGGTTCCCAAATCCACTCATTTCCCTATACGGTGACCAACAATTGTCAACAAGGTCATGTGATTTTTTCCGTTGAGGTTATGTCAATCGTCGGTTTACGTCCCATACACCCCGAAACATTGCAGAGTTCAAGTAGGTTATTCAACGAGTCGTTGGCGAGATCAAAATGCACACGTGCGAAGCTGCAGTCATAGTGTATATTTCATGGACAGAGTTCTGACTTGCCTGTAGGGTAGGAGAGTCAAATTGTCCGATGTTACTTTTCATGCTTAAATCGGAAAATATTTATAATATGTTTTTATATTAAAATTTTCGAAATACTGAAAACCCGTGCTTTTGATTCACCCGGTATAGTTAATGCTCAAATAAACGACGTGAATGTAAATTGTAAATATACATGAGGTATAAAATGTCCAACGCCTTTGTTAATGCAATCGATTATTACAAAATTATTAAGAATGAAAGTGTTCTAAATTAATTTTTTTGGAAAATTGTTTCTTTTTAATTTTCTTATAAAATATTTTATGACGCACATTTGTAGTTAAAAACGAGTTTTCTATATTCTTTGAAAAAAGTCAATAGATTTATATCGTATAGAAAAATATTGCAGATCATACATAATATATAATATATATATATATATATCATAATAAGTATTATAATATATTATATAATTGTAAATTATATTAATCATAATATTAAAATACTAAGCTGGATCTATTTTATAATTCATTCTAAGCCAGCGATAAATTATATATATATATATATATATATATTATAAAGTAAGATTTCAAGGGGATGAATAGGTACATATAAATGTGTACGTGTACTCATGTGTTCATTTTACCATCTTCAACCTTATATAAGCACAAACGTAATTTTTAAAGAATATACACTCAATGTACTCATTAATACACTCAAAATTTCGGCTGGGCTGGACTGGGTGTTGACGAGTCAATATGCAGTTGCAGGGCATTGATTAATATATAATATATATCTAAATATAAAATAGGATAGATTATTATACAGATATATTTTTACATGATTTATATTATATTATAGATAATATAATAAGTATAGCGGAATACATTTTATAATTTTAAGTTTAGAGAAAAACGTTAGGTTTTTAAAGGCATAGAGGCGAGCGATAAATACCTATATTATGATTTATGCAACGTAAGAACGTACGAAAAAAATAAAAATAAAAATATTATACATAGAATATATTTTACATAATTTAATACATAGATAAAGTTGCGAGAAAAAGGTAGGTTATAGTATAGTATGAGTAACGACAATTACTGTATAATATAATACGGGACACTCTGGATAAAAATCGGCGACAATTGTTATCATTTGGTCCACTGAAATTGTATATAATTTTGCCTATATTTGCTCCTTATTAATCATTATTATCAGGTTTTATACCACATTTATACCTAATCTATGTTTATACTACAGTTCTGTGTTTTGATGTGATTTTTCGTTATACTATATAACAAGAATAAATATTAGATACAGTATTATCATAATATTGGGAATATTAAATTAATAATATTTGGTTTTACCCTTCCATGGTATCAAATAGCTATGAAGATTTTCGAAAAAAGGAGGGAACAACAAGAGCGCCGTACAACAATATATAGGCAATTTTATATAAAATTTCAGTGGACCAGTGATAACAAATGTCGCCCACCTTTTATTAGTGAGTGTCCCGCATTTTAGTGTACAGTATTTGGTAACGATTTTGAGTCTGCAGTGGAATTAGCTGTTTTAACAACGTTATGATAACGTCGATACACGAATTAGAACTAGATAGATATATAAAAATAAATAAAATACGGTGGTTAGACAGAGAAGTTTTATTTGTATCCAAAATCAATGGTTTGTAACAAAACTTGTTAGATAGATTAGATCTATGTACGTAAGTATATTGTATATGGGAGGCCCATTCTCAAAACGATCGAAAAGGTTAAATTCGATTAAAATACGTTCGAAACCACATTTATTTCCGATCAGTTCAAAAATCTGTATTCTCCAACAGTTTTCGATCGCATTATTCGATTTTTCATTTCGACTGCTAATTAATCGTACAAACTTGTTTTCGATTGTAAATACAGTTTCGATATTTTGTAGTAAACATTTTAACAAATTTTATAACTTTGAGTGTTATTTTTTCGTTAAAAGAATTCATATTTATTATTAATTATTATAATAATATGGCCAACGATGTCATTGGTATTTTTATGCAGTTGATTATTAAAATAATTTGTTTAACGAATGGTTTACTGAACCTCGACAATATATTATATGGTGCGAGCAAATCCATTTGATGTTACGTTTAATGCATAATGTCAAACTTATCTACCTAACTATAAGATATTTACATAATTTAGGTAGTATAATTAATACTATCAATTAAACAATAAAATGACGTCGTACCAATTGTTCACGAAAAACAAACGAAACACGGTGAAAAAGTTATTTTAGAGTTAAATGACCTATTATACAATTATATAGAAGACAGAATTTAGAAGACCTACTTCATTTTATGTATTTTTTAATATACACTATTTATAGAAAAAGGTATTTCAAATTTTTAAAATGATTTATAAATGAGTTTTTTTACCTTCGATAATATTAGCTAAATATTTAGAAAATCGTAATATTTTAATAATCCTTTCTTTGAAATGTTATTATCTACAAATCCTATAAGATGTAATTTTACTTCAAAATTACTTTAAAATGTATTCTCATTGCATTGTGTAAAGATGTTTTCAAATTATGATTAATATGATTATTAATAAATTATTTAAATATATGTAAGTACCCGCATATTTAAATATTTTTAAATTATTAGATTTTCATTCATCTTCTAAAATTCCATTATTTTTAATATTTCTTATATCTAACTGTAGGTACGGATATATCAATTATATTTAATATTACTGGTACCTACCTACGATAATATATTATTTTGGTTTATTTTTTTTTTATATTTCACAACATTTCAGGATTCTAATATCAAATATAAATTATCATTATTATTACTTAATATATATCATGAAAAGAAAAAACTAATCAGAAGTAAAGAAAACATTTTCAATTTATTTACAATATTTACACTTCGAATTTTTAAAAATTTAGCTGATAAAAATGTATTATTTAATGGAATACAATTTTTTTAGAGATAATCAAAAATAATAATTACAATTTTGAATATTCGATCACTGTCTAAAGAATACATTTGATCGAACACTATAACAATCGAATAGACGTTTTTGGTCGAACATTAGAATCGTTAGTATCGTAGAGTCATTCAACCGATCTTTTCGATGAATTTGAGAATGGACCCCCTGTATAGAAAACATGATATATGATAAACCGGGCGATAAATGCATTCATTTGAAATTAAAAAAAAAATATTAAATTTAAATACTATGGGTGTATTGAATATATATTGTTTGAACTACCTACCTACCAATATAATATATATTACATATATAATATATACTTACATCGAACATAAATTGAAACATTTATCAGTTTCCGATAGCAAAATATAACAATGCTACTAAAATACAACCTCAATAATTTTATAAATATAGTTATTATCATTAACACTTGAGTAATACTTTTAACAGGTATAATTTGGTATTTGCAGTGAATAAATACGATACTGATAAAATTATTCTGAATCATGTTCAAAATGTAATTTGTTAGATATTTGCTGTAATACATAGGTATAGGTATAGTCTATAATAATATATAAACTATATATTATACGTATCATAGGTAATTAATAGTGTAAACTATTTAATTTTTGTATAGTTTCTATTATGATAATTATAAAATATTATCTATATCTATATAATTACAATTTAAAATATTGCAACATAAAATGTAGTATTGCATGTACGTATGTATATGAATAATGTATATACATATCATAACTGCAGTTGGAATTTCATTATATTTTATACATAATACTTATATAGCCGTATATATTATTGAAATACCCAATTGT
Source organism: Pemphigus obesinymphae (assembly GCA_025469235.1). NCBI lineage: Eukaryota > Metazoa > Arthropoda > Insecta > Hemiptera > Aphididae > Pemphigus > Pemphigus obesinymphae. The sequence continues at coordinate 58,209 of JAIPRL010001562.1, read as the reverse complement.
TTAGATCTTCATATTACCTATAATTTATAATTCGCAATAAGTGTATATTTCATTTTGTGAAACTTTTTTATAGTTTATAATGTATTTTTGAATTATATTTACATTTTTAAATGTTGGTATAAATACTATGAATAATATTTTGACCTTGGCGAAACAGAATTATTTGCTTATTATGCTTTTATATTAGTCCTTCAATCTCGCCAATTCGTAAAAATCGGGTTAAATATACGTGTATGCATATGTATAATGTATATATACACATATATTATACACAACACAAACCTATTACCTATAGATGGTTGTTTTTTTTTTTTTTTTTAATTAATCAACGCCTATCGACGAAAATTTAATAACGCAGGCAACACTAATAAATGTACGAATAGATTTTGAGTATAATGTTAATCGAAAACAATCGTATAACTATTTCTTAAAATAATTATAAATATGGAAACGTCACGAATAGAAAGAAATTAAAAATAGGTATTTTATAGAATTTGATACTTAACTGATGTACAGTACATGCACAATGCACATACATTAATACATACTATATAGTGAATAATCACTATAATTATTACTAATACATTATAGTGATTAGTGTGCCTATATACCTATAGTATATGGACGAGAACTGTTTAAAAAGGTCATAGACTAGGTTTTTTATTATAAGAAAATATTTAAATTGTTTATAAATTATAATATCTTTGTTGGTAAAATTTAAAACTATCGTATAAAATGTAATAAAATATTGTACATGCGTATTATATTATAGTATAAAATATAGCCAGGAGGTACAGGTACATTATAGAGTACCGTAGAGATATATTAACTTTAAGGTCAATGCACATTGTATTATGTATATATTATTTAGGTATGTTACAGACACCAATAACGTTGAAACTGCAGTATAGAAATGAAGTGATGTACTTACTTATTTCAAGACATTGAAATCATCAATTTCCCTTTGGTGTTAATTATATTATATTGACAAGTGTAAAGTGTAAAAGTACGATATCGCCTGTACTGGTTTGATGACAATAAATATACCTACATGTCTATCCAATTTTTCGAAATTAACTTTTTAGTACCTAGCCCTAGATTCGTATTTTTGTAGATAATAGAATTTTATCGAGATTGAACTATGATATTCTTATTTATTTTCTGTTAATAATATGCGTTAGAATGGACAATAATTATCGACATTTTATATGAATATTGAATATTATGTCCTCTATAGCCGGGTGATGTGTCTTCATATATTATATTTTTAGACAAAATTAAAAATATCTAATAAAACGCTAGAATGCTCATATATTATATATTGATGTCACGTGATAAAAAAAAACTTGTCCAAGATACTGATGGTGGTAGGAAAGTGTATTATTATTAGGTACCTATTTTAAATTTGAAAGCCAAGATAAATCATTAAATTTGAAAGAGTATTCTTAGCAAAGATCGGCGTATTATGTATTTTTGCAAAAAAGTCAGATATAGGAATAACAATATCATATTATATGCATTTGATAATCTATACTTATATTTTTGAAAATTCAGTGTAAATAAAAATATAGATTTGTATGGTCAACATAATTTGATATACCTATCCTATCATATGTCGAAGATCCTAGTTTTAATTTCTAAAATTATAATATCATGCATTTTTTATATTCTTTATTCGTACTTACACAGTAGATAATTTATTTTTGAAAATTATAACATTTAAATATATTTTTAATTCAATTTTAATCTTATATATGAGTAGGTAGGTACTAGATATAGGTACCTATATATATTATTATTATTTACTTACCAATTAATTATTAATATAATAGTTTCAAACATTTTTTCGCAAAATAACAAGTGTAAAAATTATTTTATTATGTATTATGAGTAACATGCTGTATAATTTAAGAAACTATGTTTTATTGAAATTAATAGGAGGTTTTTACTTTTTATACAAATTACACTGAAGGACGTTTTTAATTTAAGATTGAGTAAAGTCCAAATATACTGCAGCGTACTTAATGATATGCAACATATGTCATTAATACGTAGATAAAATAAACTTAGTAAATTTAAAAAAAAAAAAATAAATAAATAAAGACCTACAGATTTGGGGTTAAAAATATATATTGTATAAAACACGCCACTACAAAATACATTTTTATTTTATTTTGCAAATAAGAATAAATAAAAATTTTAATTATTTTTATAATTATGATGTACCTATATATGCATTCTATATACATCTACCTATATATATATATATATATATATATATATCTTTTCATGATTTTATTTATATTTAGTATTGGTGTTAACAAAAAACCATATATTATCTATTATCTATTTTAAATAATTGAAAAAATTATAAATAAATTAAATAATATAAAATAATAAATAATAAACATTTATAAATTAAAAATAGTTTATCGTTTAAAACGTTTACTAATTATGTATTGACAAATGTTATTTAATTTTTATTAAATTGTATGTTATAGCCTATAGGTGGGGTAACCTAAGGTGGGACAAGTGTAATCATGTTTTTTTTTCCAACGGCCATTAAATGTATTTAATTTTACTTATTCATTAGATATTTATCTCATTTAATGTAGAAACTTACAAAGAATCCAAATGATTTTATATAAAAAATTGATTTTTTTTTTAAGGATTTGAGATCACACTTATCTACTATTTCAGGACAAGTGTCGCTCAGAAGAAATATTTGTATATTTATGAGGGCTGAGGTATCTACGAAAAATTCCGACAAAATACCTCTTGGAAAACGTAAAAAAGCAAAATAGGTATTCAATTATTTTTTGTTTGTCGACAGGTTAGGTTATCTCCGTGGTTTAAAATATACAGGTTAGCTATTGCCAGTCCCCCCTTCCCTCGAGTGGTCATAAAGTATTACGGACACTAGTTCATATTTTCGCCACACGGATAGAGCGCTAGTAGTAGGTAGTGCTACATTTTATTAGAAGCACGGCAAAATAATATAGTTAGTGTTCTGATTATTCATAATTTACAGATAGAGGTGGGAAAAAAATGGTTGGACATTGGTTTTTTTCGATACATTGCATTGCAGTAAAACAACGATGTTTTTTTACTTAAAACAGAGATAATTTTATATATTTTTACTGAATCAATAATAACTCAACAGACTAAATTCAAGTATATACCTACCTATAATGTGTGTAAGTAGGGCTTAAAATGGGAAAAAACTCCAAGGAGGACTAATGTCCTTATATAATTTTAAGCGTTTCATATATAATTATATGTACATACAGAATAATATTTTAAGCACCTCACTTTTAACCCTGAATAATAAACAAATTTTAATTTTTTGAATTTATATTCAAGTATTTGCGGATATTTTATTTAAATTTTTAATTTATTTCATGTAAAATTTATAATATTAATAATACTACATTTTTATGAATTTTTTTTTAATTTTTATAAAATTTTTTTTTTATAAAAATTCAATATTTTGAAATAAAATGTTTGTTTTCATAATATACAGTCATATTATAACTTTTTTACCATTTAAGAAAACAAAACACCCGGATAAAAATGAATTATTTCATAAAATATGTAGTGTCATTAATGCTTTAAATTGTACAAGAAAAAAATTCAAATTTACGCATTGTACAGTTAAAATTAGGACGAGCATGCTTAAAAAATGACGCTGTATATATACAAAATAAATAAATCTAAATTCAGCCCCTGAAATATTCTGATTTTCGTATTACACATTTAATTAATTTTTTGTTAGAATGACCTTTTTTATTTTTTTCGTCAATATTATAATATGTATAGAAATGTAGAATTGGCTAATTTGATGAACACACTTGCTAATTTCCAACTAGACATTAAACATTTCGTACTACACAGGTCGTGTCATACTATAGAGTACACAATTTTAGAGGCTGTCTCAATTTTACATTAATTAATAAATTGCTATTTTAAAATAAAACATTTAGGTATATAGTAATTAAATAGGAACGTAATTTTCTTTAGTATATGCTTTCTTTAACATTAATGCGAAATCTTTGTAAATATGTTAAACATAATTTACCATTATGATATTATAACCTGTATTTTATAAACTTCATATTAAAATTACTGAAAAAAGTGTTCTCCATTAGGTATCTCGTACCTGTACCTAGGTGCGTTACCCTGGCACCCGAATATTTTGATTTCAAAAAATCATTTTACCATTAATTGTATCATCATTTGTATCAATTTGTGCTACAAATTTGAGAGTTTTTACCGTAAAATTTCCCGGAGAAAAATCGATTTTCCCTCTGGGGTGCCAGGGAAACGTTTCCCCAGCATTACATTTTCTTTACCATGTATAGACTTTTTCATATTTTTCTTTTACCATAATTTGTACCCATTTTTACCACAAATTTTAGAATTTGTACCGTAAAATTTCCCGGGGAAAAATAGATTTTCCTTTGGTGTTTATTTTTTAATAATTTTTAATAATTATATAATATTTAATATATTCATGAATTAATAAATTAATTGTTTAATTTTTATTTTTAATATTATATTCGTATAATAATACAATAAGTAATACATACAGTAATATTAATCTTTCTTCTGATGCTAGATATACTTTTTATGATAATTGTATACTGTGCTATGCTGCACATAGAGCCAGACTGTTTTAAAACGACAAAAATACACATTTTGTCCTATTAATATTAAATTCGAGTTACTAACTGTTATTTTTTTAATACACCAATATATTATGCAAATAAGTAGAATACAAGTGCCTCACCAACTCCTCACTTTAGAATTTTGAAAAAAATGCCGTCAATTTTGACGTAATTTGAATTAATTTGCATGACAATCTTTTAGTTTCTATAACAAAAAAAAAAAAGATGGAAGGCTGGTGAAATGTTTTTATAACCTTCTCTTTCATTTTAAATCTTAGATTAGAAATTATCTTTAGTTAACCTTTCTAAAACGATGATGTATCTACTAGCGACTTTACAAGCACATCTACGTATATAAGCGATTATGTATAGAAAATTATAATAACATTTTTAGAAAAATCAATTATAAAAATAAACAATTTTTGTAATATTTGTAAATTACTTTTAGCTATAATTTAGAAGCATCGTGTCAGCCATACTATAGAAAAATGTTCATATTTATAAGATCGAATTATGTATCTTTTGCTTTCTGATTACAATAGTGATGTGAAATTGGGGACACATAAAAAGTCGGATTTTTTTTGTATAAAACAATATTTTGAATGGAAAGTAATTTTATGGAATTTTTTTTAAACGGAAAATAATTTTAATAGAATATAATGCTTAGGAAAAAATATTTAAATGGTATTAAATTATATTTATGTTAGTTAAAGATGAAAAATGTAAATATAAAATAATAAAATAGGTACCGATATTAAATATATGTATAACAAATTAAAATAGGTATACTTATTGTTGTTGTTAAAATTGATTTTCTCTGGGAAATTTTATGGTACGAACTCTAAAATTTGTGGTACGAATTGGTACAAATTAAGGTATAATTAGTGATAAAAGAAAAATATCAAAAAGTCTACCTGTTAAAAAAAAATGGTGTTGGGGAAACGTTTCCATGGCACCCCAGAAAGAAAATCGATTTTTCTCCGGGAAATTTTACGGTATAAATTCTGAAATTTGTGGTACAGTTAATAGTAAAATAATTTTTTTGAAATTAAAATTTTGGGCTGCTAGGATCTTATATTTACCTGATATAATAGATATTCAATCTTGGCCGAGAATGTTAGCATTTTGAAGGAAGTGCCAGAGCTAGTCGATATAATATATACTTCTATTTTACATAATATATAGTAAACGAATAAATTAATAAATATTAAGAGATTATTGTAAAAAAAGGTAAAGTTTATTATTTATATAATATACCTAATTGTCTATAATATATGCATCTAAATATATACATGTATATATACTCGTATTAATATTATACATATGTACTATGTAAATTGTACATATGCATACATGACCGAATTTAGGGAACTGCTCCATCTGGAAATTGCCCAGGTGCGATTCTTTACAGGAGTTAGGGCATTTCAACTGTAGTATTTTTAATTTTTAGCTTTATATAACTTTAAAAAAGTTTACTTCTTTTAGTTATTTAAAATTACTTTAGGTATAGGTACCTACTGCAGCGTGTATTTTTTTAAATAATTATTACTTACATTTTTGTTAAAAATCAGACTTACTCGTAGATTGGTACTTTGTAAGATTTATAGCAGTTTACATTAAAAAAAAAAAATATTTAAACATCATAATGTAACGTATACCTATAGTACCTACACTATAACTACAGACCTATTAGGCACCTATGTGTACGTAGATTGTTAGATTTTCTTGTGTAAAATTAAAGTTAAATTAAGATATTTCTCTTAAAATAATATACCAATAATTACAGAATTACAAGTATGGGTAAATAAGTAAGTACCTACCTAAATAGTCTAATGTAATTTTATTTTCGATATTTAAATAGTATAGCTATATATAGATACATCATAATAATATGTAGATATATTAATTGCGATTTTATGAAAAATAATTGTATTTATTTATAAAAAAAAAAAAATGATAGCCTTAATAAAATATACCGATTTTAATATTAAAACTAAACAATGAGGTTATTTTTGTTAACTGCAAAGTAAACTAAAATAGTAAATGTTACAATAATTTCAGTTTACTTTGCATTAATAATTTTAGTTTAGTTCAAATTGTAGCAGTGCTACACAACTTATCAAATGCTAAGATTTTCTAACATCCTTCTATTATCCTAACATTTGATACAAATCCAAACACATAATAAAAACTTTACTTTAAAAAAAAAAAAAAATGGAAGAACTTTCCTCGTTCTGTGGTTACAGCAGGTAGTATTGAATTTATAAGTAATAGTAATAATCAATTCTTTTCTATAAAATAATTCTGAAATAGCTCTGTGTAATAAACATAAATATAATATGTAATATACATTATATACACTTGGTGAATATTTCAGATTTCTAAATCCATTTTCTTTTTCAGAATAGAGAGGAAATAATCAGTTTGTTGTCGTTTTTCTGTAAATTTTTCTTATGTGTTTAACATATATTTAAAATTAAAAAATTGAAAATGTATTAATTCAATTTTTTTAACAAACAAATTATTAAACGATGACTATAGTAACATAGATATATTAAAACAGTTCGAAAACGTGCTTAGCAAAATTTGATTTAGAAGAAGATTTTTTAAATTTTATTTCAGAAATATGTTCTTTATATCGAATTTTGAAACATACCTACTAGTTTTTCCAATGTAAAATTTATTGCAGCTACATGGTATAAGCTTATAAACGCCATAATTATCATAATTGATAGAATATTGATTTGCAAATTTTTAGGTTTATTATTTATGTTTTTAATACATAATAACATATAAGTTATAATTAATTTTAAAGGTAATTTTTACATTATTACTATTTTTATTTAAAATATTAGTAAATTTACTACATAAAAGTTATGGTATTTCATAGAAAAATAATTAAGTAATTTAATTATTACTAGGTAGTATATTACAGTGGATTATGTAATTTGACTTTAATTTTTTTGTTAGACATATTTATTGTAAGATAATATAAGAAGTTAATTTTATTTAAATTGTTAACCATATAACTTCTACCCATTTATTTGTACAGTGTACCGTAAAAGAGTGTGATTCGGATCATTAAGTTTAATCGGGTCATAAAATTTGGATTTATTATTTTTGGCTAAAAGAAATGTAGTATTCATCGTACTCAAAATTTCAGTTTTCATTGTTGTATTTACCGTATGTTTTTCCATGAAATACATGTTCTATTGTATATGGTATCACCAAGGACTAAGATAGTATGAACTGGTATTGTCATGGTAAGGGGGTAGTAGAGGAACGTTCCTCGAATGTTTCGACACCTCCACCTACCCAGCCATGAGCGGTACAACTAGGGGTAAAAGCGCTCCAATAGTAAATAATAATGTCACTAATATTTATTTTGAATAATTGGCGCCGAAAGACAAATATTATGTCTTATGAGTTATAACTTATAAGGTCAATATATTATATTAATTTAGGTAAAAGATCTTACTCCAATAAACCTGAAGCTGCACTTGTCAATTTGAAATCAAATGGAGGTTAGACTTATCCAAATGATTTTATTTTTGGATTATTGACTTCTGTAGAAAAGTCATTTTCTAAATATTGTAAAGACAATGATGTTTTCTTGTAAACAATTGATGATTTTTTTTAATAACAATAGGTCCATTCGATTTCCGTGTATGGACAACACAAAACAGATATATTAACACAAATAATATCCAACTTTGTAATCATGCGAACGCGACTACAGTATTCAATAATTGCAAATAAAACACAACCAAGATAAATACAAAAAAAAAAAAGATTAACAAAATTAGTCAATACATAAGTGTACACACAAATTAAAAACAATAAAGATTTAAGATTTAAAATGATCTGCAAACTATATTTTTGAATTTTTAGTCCGTTTAAACATTGATAATGACATTATCTGTGTTATTATTAGTACCTATTTTGTATTTCCACATAGATGTCACTATAAACCATACTTGTACCGCTCGAAACTAATTGAAGTCCACCGATAATGTCTCCCATTCCAGTCCTTATTATGTTAGTCCGTGGGTATCACTGGTTTGATTATTATTTGTTAACATTAAAACTTTTATCAATATTTTTTCCATTTTGCAAACACGATAAACTTTATGTTTGGTACCTATTAATTCTGCTATTATGAACAGAATAAAATTATCATCAACATATCTGAACTAAACCATTACCTATGCATTGTTTATATATTTTGTGCTGTAAAATATAATCGATTCATAATTTTGCACGTATAATATTCAGAAAGTATGGCACTTCAAGGATTACTGGTGACGAAACCATCATTTTGGGAGTATACATTTTTATTATAGGTTTTCGAAATAATTTTGATTAGGTACCTAGCCAATTATAATCTTGACAGAATGAATAGGTAACTTAATTAATTTCTTTATTATTAAAGCTATTGTTATGTAAGTTTATCTTTGAGGAGTAGGTACCTATATTTAATGCTTTGAATTTTGGCATAGATATTTTAAAAGTAAATATTATTTAAATTAATTACATTAAACTTAAAATGTTCTTTACATATTTTGATGAAATCATTTTGCATCCTGGTAGGTACAATATTAATTTTGTTAGGTATATATAAAATCGTATGTACATATTCTTTATTGAGTAATCAGTAATTGTAATTAATTTATGTTTAATAAATGATCGAAATATTTTGCTAAATGAGATGATTTAAAATTTATCGTCGAATACAATGATTTTTTTTATGTAATTTAATAAATGGAATTATGGATGTAGGTACTTACCTAATTGTGGAGCAGCTCTATTTATATTACTTTTTAATAACATTTTTTTTTATCATCAGAAATTATTTCGACAGAATTTTTGATTAATAAGTTATAAATATGTTTATTTGAAATAGATATCTACTGTTAATAATTTTATCCTGTCTTATAGCTAAGCTATTATGTTTTACTCTTAATATGGATATTGATGTAGTTAGGAATGAGCTTATAATTTAAATTATAAAAATAAAATCCTAAAATATAATATTTAGCTATAAGACAGAATAAAACTTTTTTAAAGATTAATTTGAATAATGTATCATGGCAATTATATATTAATAATTTAAATAATTAAGTATATTTTAATTATTTTATAATTTCACATAATTAAGAGGATGTTACACTCGCATTTGTTGTCTCGGTCTATCTAACAGATAATATAGCAAAATCACACTATGCAGAATTGAAATTTTGGCGTTTAGGTTAAATTTAGAGTATAAACACCTATTATAAAATTTAAAGCGAGAAATGTTTTCAAGTGAACCTCATGGGCATTTCGTAAAATATTGTCTGACAAAAAAGTTAAAGCTATTTAAAAATATCAAAAACTAAAAATGTCGTAACTTTTTTTTGTGACAATATTTTAAAAAAATTCCATGATTTTCACTCGAAATTATTCTTCTCGTTAAGTTTGATAATAGGTGTTTAAGCTCTAAATCTAACCAAAATGCCATAATTTCAATTTTACGTTGTACAATTTTGTAATATTGCTAATTAGATGAACGGAGACAGAAAATGCGGATATAGCATCCTCTTAATGTACTTATATTCTTTTTTTTTTTTTTATATTTATTTTTAAATGTCTTACATTTATTTCACATTTTCACTAATCCGGTATGGTCTAGTGGCTAGGATACCTGGCTTTCACCCAGGAGGCTCGGGTTCGATTCCCGGTACCGGAATAATTTTTATATTAAATTATTATAAATTTATTTTTTTGGATTTTGAGTGGAATTTTTAGGATTAAAGTATTTGGAATTCATGTTATTCTGCAAAAAATTTTTTAGATTGAATAAGTCGAGTAGGAATTATGGAATAGAAAGCTTTTTAATAGCACATAATAGTTCTATATAGATAGTAGGTACTTTTTAAAAGGTCGTTTTTTAATTTACTTAGTCTTTTTCTTAAAAGTAAATGAAAACGAAAAATTTTATAAATGGAAAAATAATAAATAAAGTTATATTTTTGAAACACTAGGGTCAAACGAGGTATTGTTTGTGATATTTACTTAAACATTAATAACATTTTTGACTGCGAAATTGCGTCAATTATTACTTTAGAATTGAGATACAACTGTCGAAAATCCATTGATTGTTGAGTACTTGGGACACTATCACTGTTCTCTATTAGTTTATATATTTCCGATAAGCATTTTTACATGTGTATTATGTGAACATTTTAATTTAGTTTATTTAATAGTTTTTTTTTTAACTTAAACTATAAAGATAAGTGTTTTATAATTAATTCATATTAAACTAAAAATATTGGCTAATTTAATGGTGGAATTGTCGTTTTCAAGTTAATTGATTCATAATTTTAAATTCAAAAAAATTGCCAATAATTAATGAACCCTTAAGGAAATTATGCATTTTCACTTTACATGAATTTAATTTTGAATTGTGTTTGTTATTAAAAATAATTAGTATTTACTAATGTTAACAATGTGAAAAATTGTGATTAATAAAACAAATAAAATAAAATGTGATTGGTTAATAAATTAATGTTAATAATAAAATACTAATAATTAATTAATAAAAATGTGATTAATTAGGTACATTTTTCATGAACTTAATATGTCTCAATGCCTGAATAATAACATTGTGACTATAAATTATAAAAGCGTCATTAACTTCATTTGGAAATGCATAATTAAGTCATTGATCTATTCAAATTTTTCCCGCTAAATTAAACAATTTGATCAAAATAATGGTGATAACAAAAATTTTTGTTTTGGAGGAAAATATCTTTGATTCCTATCTAATAATTATTGTTTCTGATATCATGAAATTACAGTGACATAAATACATAATAATTTGAATATTTCTAATATTTTTTCTAAGAGCTAACTGCCATGTACCTATTTTCTTATAATTTAAAATAAAGCTCGGTTTAACTAGTTCAAAAAAGAGTGATTTCAAATAATCCATATTACCTTCTTTTCTTCTTTCTATTTTGCATATTATTCAAAAACTTCGAATTATATCATTTTCTTTATTTAAACGAAAATGACATATTTTATCATCACCAAATTGTATGTTTTCTATTTCACCAATTCGGATACGGGTCATTTTTATGGATTTATAGTACATTATATGTTGTAGAATTGATGCTTTGCATTTTGAGTTCACCAATGACGTTGGAAATGATATATCCACGAACACACTTTTTTCCATTTTATTTTTTTAGTAACTAAACATTTTTATTGTCAGGAATGCTTAAATAATAATTTTTACCAACCGGAACGGACGTAAAGGCTATAACGTTACGAACCGGAACGCCGTGCCATTCCGGTGCTTTTCGGTCTATTTCAAGCACTGCATACGTGAATACTGAATGTATTATATAAATTAAATTCATTTTTAAATTTAAATTTGTTCATTATTCCCAAGATGAGTTTCTCATTTTGTTATTATTTTTATTATCACCCTGCCACAAACCTAATTTCAATAAGGGGCATTATGACTGCCGTATATTAAGGAATATTATATAGGCAATTTCTTATTATTTCATTGGGTTGCTTAGTGTTTGTGTGAATCATAAATGATCATTAGTGATCTATTTTCCGACCATGAAAAAATGTCTATTTTCACTCAAATAGACTATTTTAATTCCAACAGGACGGCAAAACGCGTATTCCGATCAAAATGTTGACAACGTTAATAGATTTTTTAACACATAATTGAGAGATTGTACATAGCACTTTTTAGACAATATTTTTAAATAATTAAATATTTGTATGTAAAAGAAAACGCATTTTTTAACTCAATAGTTCATGACAAAATAAACTGTAGTCACGAAGACCCTAAATTGGTGTATTTAAGCTCCCTTTTTTACGTGAAAATGTTCGAAATCCCATTTATAGAATATTATTATTATACAGTGTACACTATAAAAATATACGGTTAAAAATGACATACTGCAATTGGTACCCAGCTATCAAAATCTACCATTTGTTACATTGACAATATTTTATCATAATGATAATATTTTTACCATATACTAATATAAATAATATTAGATCGATAAATATAATTTTGTCAATTTTACAATATACATTGTCGACTGAATAATAACTATTACATCTACAGAATAAAAATAGTATATCATAGTAATTTGTTAAAACAATAATAATTTTTTTTTTTGCTTCCCAACAGTTTATTTTACACAAATGATAAAGTCGTTTTGTTAAACCCATTATTTTGTATGATAATATAATATATTCAAAAAAGAATACTACCTACCAGACACCAGTATCCTACACGATGAGCGAAGTGTTTCCATCCCTACTGACACCCGACGAGTAAAGTGAAAATTGTATTTTATTTATATTTAATATAAAGGTAGGTACTATTATTTTAAATAATAATTTTCTGAATAATTTATTTAGAAATAATAATTTATTATAGCCAGATTGTGATTATTGGGGCCACCATTCATTATGTTTATTAAGACATTTTTTTTTTCTATCTAAATAGATTTTTAACTAACGACTAAGTTTATCTATGCCACTATGCATATAAATGTGTTTTAATTTAATTAATTAAAAAAAAAAATAAAAAATACATACGAATAATAGATATAATTTGTGTAGGCCTTATAAAATATAAGAACTCTGATATTAATAATGTACCTGTTAAGATATAATATTATTATAGACTGTAGGTACCCTAAGGCTGATCTGGGATCCCTTAAGCCTAACCGGATGGTAGTGACCACCGCCCTCGGACGACCGTCCGTTAAAAGGTCAGCCTTTTGACCTGCACACACGCGAATAAATTATGGTAGTCAACCACTGCTGAGTCTTAGGACGACGACCCACTGGCAATGGCGGAGGATCCCACCGATGATCGCAATCGGTACCGTAGTGGGACGGTCGGGAGCCCTAACGACCATGCACAACGGCGCAAGCCGGGTAGTTACCCGTCCTAACCCCGACCCGGGGTGACCTTGTTCGGGGGGGGGGGAGCTTTGGCTTCCAAAGGAAGGTACCGAGCAGGGCTGGAACAGCAAAACCCCACGAAAACCTCAGGGTTAACTGTAGGTACCCTAAAATAATTTTTGGGAGGAATGTGACCACAAACGTTTTGTTAAATTTAAAAGTTTTTTTGTATTCAAATTTTGTTACATTTTTCTAAAATTATATAAAAATTTAGGAGAGGAGGTTATGGATCTCTTGATCGTGTAGACATTCTATGACCAACTATTATTACTAAATAGACCTATATATTATGGTGACGTTCCCGCAGTTATTCTTTTTTATAATAACGTGTGTATAATATAATTATATAAAATATTACATTATTGTAGTTCATGCTCTATCTTATAATAGTAATGTACGCACAAAATCTCTCATATGTAAAGTTAAATAAAAATATTTAACTAACCTCTTATGTGGTGTTTGAGGTAAAAATATCAGTAATGTTTATTATAATATTACGCTTGTTGCACTACTTATTGGCAATGCAAATGCGACACCGAGGAGTTCGTATAAATTTGGATAAGTAGTCTCATTTATAATACTTGCCGTTTTCTTTGGATCCACCCAATTGATTTGATCGGGATACATGGTTCTAAAAGAATTTCTAATTCTTCTAATCTAATTATCTAATTTTGAGTTGACATTTACCTATTATTGGTTAGTATTTTTAAATGACAAAAAAATACAATTCAATAAAATATATTAAAGTCAACTAGGAATATTTTTGAGGGGCTATTTAATCGTAGTGATGGGAGGGAGCACCCCTGCCCCTCTAGTTGCGCCAATGTTTTTCTATACTTAGGGATTAAACTAAATATTATTGTAATGAAAAAAAAAAAAAAAAGCCGGTCAGTAGGTTGTGGAAGCACTTCGCTCGTCGGGTGTCAGTATTGGTGGATGCACTTCGCTACTGGGCAGGGTACTTTTGGTGGATGTATTGAATTTGAAAGCAATGA